>CAUEHQ010000834.1:0-22500 GCA_958510825.1 Brachypterus glaber | reverse complement strand
TATTACTCAAAAAGGATCACGAAGAACTCCTACAACAACTGCCAGGACGATCAGCGGCAGCAATAAAAAAGAAGTGCCTAGAATTAAAGCACGAAAACGCCGACCAACCCAGACAGGAACAGCAACCAACCAAATGGACCGAAGAGGAGACCAATCGCCTGGTAAGAGCATATAAACATAGGCCTGAGACACAATCAACTGGACGGCTCAAAGCCATGCAGGATGACTTTCCAAATAGAACCATAAAAGCAATGGCAACCAAGCTCAGATTAACGTGCCCGGACGTATATTACATGCGAAATACCAGCTCTAGCTCCTCGGACCCCGAAAACTCCGATTCAGAACCAGAAAACTATCCAGATATAACTTTTTACCACCCAGCTACCTCAGACTCTTCGGACAGTGATGAATCTGATTCGAACCGTACGAATACCACTGAGATACCATTATCACCCAACAGGGACTATACACTTAACAATGAACCACAGACAGTAACAGAAAACCAACCCGAGGAGGAGCCACCACCAAACGAAGCTGCAGCCCTATACAATGAACCCACTCCACAGAACAATGCTAGTCCAACAGACCAAGAATATAATATGCTTCTTGGAAAATTCAACAAAATGTTCAAAAGTACGGGAGATAAAAAAGAAAAAATTAAAAAGTTCTTTTTAAGACGATCCAACCAAAGTAAGGTAAATAAAATTAACCTTATACTTGAGAACAAAATAATAGAAATCAAAACAAGTGGCACAAACAAGAACAAAAGAAAGGCTATAAAAACAGCAATTTATGTGGCAGGAGTCCTACTCAGGAAGACAATCATGGGAAAAAAGGGGGACCCTAAACCTAAACACTGGTATACAGAAAGAAAAATTATGAAACTAGAAAGACACATTAAAAATGCAGAGGAAATTCAGAGAAAATATGGCGAAAAACTAAGCAAAAAACTCGTAAACGAAATCAAAATGATGAAAAAACTCAAAATGACTCCCACGCAATACATAGCATCGTCTAGAGAGAGAAAGAGAGTGTTACAAGAAAGGTTGCAGGAACAACAAAAGCGTACGGTAAAATTGAACTTGCGCGCTCAGTTTAATATGAGGCCATCTATCGACATCCTAAACAACCAAGCTCAACAAAAACATAACCTAAAAATGACAGACGCTGAATCTTTCTACAAAAACCTTTATAAACAAGAAGAAGGTAATAACCCAACGCCCATTCTTAACAAATGGTTACGAAAACTGAAAAAACACGCAAGAAACAACGATTACGACGAACAAATAGAGGATGAAAACCTAACAAAACTGATTAAAGAGGTAATTAGTAAAACAGCCCCCTGGAAAGCAACAGGAGAGGACAGAATCCCTAACTACCTTTACAAAATCCTACCGGCAGCCAAAAACTACCTGGTAGAATACATAGCCGATATATTTAACAACAGAACCAAGTTCACAGAGGCAGATGTAAGGGCAAATGTTATCCTTCTTTACAAAAAGGGCGACGACACCAAGCCAGCGAATTTTCGGCCTATATCACTGTTAAACACCGATTATAAAGCTACCACAGCAGTCATAGAGAAGCTTCTAAAAAAGTCACTTCCAGAATGGGCGATTCCCCTGGAACAACTGGCTAGGGATAATGTGTGGGGCACAGCACATGGGCTGTTGCTTGACAAGAGCATTTCATCTCTAGCTAGAATGAACAGGACCAGCAACGTTTCTGCCTGGTTTGACTGTGAAAAAGCCTATGATTCCATTCACCACAGGTGCCTAAAAAGGCTCATTGACTGCTTACCACTGCACCGGAACCTGAGGTACGCCTTAAAAGTGGCAATAAAACAGTGGTCGCTGAGAATCCAGCTTAATAAAAAGAAGAGTAAGCCAATATCTGTCCGCAGAGGCCTCCTGCAAGGGGATTCCATCAGCCCCCTTTTATTTGTCCTCATCACAGCTGCTATTATTGTGCATCTAAGAACGGATCCAGGTATATGTAAGAAGACAAAGGGAAAACACGAGACAATAGCATTCATGGACGACTACAAATGCCACGCACCCACAGAAGATGGTATTCAAGCCATGACCGAGGAGCTAACCAAAGCTGCTGGTGAAATGGGGCTTCGGCTGAATATTGCCAAATGTGGCATGTACTCCAGGGATGCTACAAACGAGGAGGAGCAAGACGTCGCGCCTTTTTTGCCCCAAGTCAGAGAGGGGTACAAATACCTGGGCCTGGAACAGTTGGAAAGGGACACTGCAAGGAATTTTGAAGCCGCAGAACAAAAACTGGATGAACGATTGCAAACCATACTCCAATCCGAGCTTACAACATCCCAAAAGTGTACCCTTATCAACAGCACAGTGGTACCAGCTGTGATATATGTAACCTCAAATATATGCCCCAATGAAAAGAGAAGTTCGACCCTCAAGAGATGTCACAACATGGACACAAAGATCCGTAAGAAGCTGGTAGAGTCCAATATCAAGGGCAAAACTTCTTCGAATGCCGCCGTGTACATGTCTAGGAAGACCGGAGGACTAGGCCTGAGGTCTATCGAGCACGAAACAGAGCTTCATCTGGTCAAAAAGGGCATTTATTTGACGAAACACCGAGATTTGGAACAATGCCGGAAGAGGTATGAAACCTTAAAAAATGGCGGGTGTAGAAACCCCATCACTGACATGGAGTATGTACTTCAAAAGTTCCAGATTGAAGTGAGTGACGAAGAGGACATAAAAAAGTGTTGCAACAAAACAGTCTTGGCCATCAACAAAAAGTTCTTCTCAAACCTAGCCGAAGAATGGACAAAAAACATGCACTATGGTAAAGTAGTCCTTCAAGAACAGGATAAGGTATCCTTCCCTGCCTTTTCCTCGCCGAACCTGGACACCTGGAGGAGGAGCATGCTCCTGACCGCCGCAGAAGAACAGCTGCACGGGCTAGGGCTCATTCCGGACCGGAGTAACTGCAGAAGAGGGTGTAAAAACGTAGAGTCAGCGTACCACGTCGCTACAGCATGTGTCACAAATGCCTACATAACCAGACATGATTATGTAGTGCACTGGCTCCTTAAGACACTGCTAAAGAGCCTTAGAGCACCCCGCCGTATCACCAACAGTCTGCAGTTCGGAAAGGCTACATGCAACTTTGACTTTAAGTGCCAGGACAGGGAGGTCCACATTCAGGCAGGATGCAAGATCCTGGTTGAGAAGAGGCTACACCATAATAAACCAGACGTGGTGGTGAGACTAACCAACCCCAACGAAGTTTTTGTCTTTGAGGTCGCTGTATCTCACCTACAGAACTGGCGTAACCAAGAAAGACTTAAGCGAACTAGATACTCTGTCAACTCCGTGGAGAACGTTACGGAGTTCAATCTCTCGAATATTTCGAGAGACTTGAATATCGTAAACGAGCTCGAGACGCTGTACAGATGTCCGGTTACGCTTAACGTCTTTCTGGTAGGCTGTTACGGTGAGATATTAGCGACCGAAGAGCACAAAAGTTTTCGCAAAACACTAAACCAAAAACTGAGAGTGTCCCCCAAAGAGCTACAAATATTGATTAACAAAGCCAGCTATAGCGTCGCCGTCTCCACAACAAACCTACTGCTAAACAGACTAAAAGAAACTGTGATATAAATGTATAGTCAATTTAAAAAAAAAAAAAAGTGTATTTATTTTATTTATTTTTCTTTGTTATTTATTATATTTGTCAAATCTTGTATAGTTAGTTCATATTCGTAGTTTAGTTTGTATTATATTGTATATGTTTAAATTTTGACATTTTCTGTGATTGTAATTAGTTTGTGATATTTTAAGAGAACACTCAAATGTATTAACATTTAATTTTATTCATTTTTACTTTTTTACAAATTTCTATGTACAAAAATGTAATTTTGGAAATAAAGCTTTTTACACTACGGAGAAGTTGCAATTTAGTTGAATTTAGAAGCTGAATAATTACTGCACAGCGAATTTAACAAAATGGGTCCCAAAAAAGAACCAGATAAGGGAAAAAAGAACTCTGGAAACATACAGGAAAACTTAGGAGAAGGAAGAAGTAGAACGAATTCGGTCTCTTCTAATATAAGCTACATTTCAATAGTTAGCAACAAGGATGAAGACATAGATACGTCCTTTCCCAACGCATCTTCAAGAGGAAAGGGATTAATAAATAGCCCGAAAAGTGATGAAGAAATTTCTGAAGATCAGCGCGCCTCTATAGAAGACAGCTTTGCCTCCGCGTTTGAACTTCTGAAATCAATCTCAATAAAAGCTGGTGGTATTAAAAGGGACAATTACGCACAGGAAAGAGTTCAAATACAAAATATTGTTACAAAGCTTAGCAAAGTATTAAAAAGCATAAAAAATGGAGGTCATAAGTTAGTTGCTGACAAACGCACATCAGCCCAGAACGAGGTCGTAGAAGAACTAAGACAGGTGCAAACTTTGCTTAAAACTCAAATTAAAGCTCATGACAATCTTGCCAACGAAGTCAAAAATCTAAAAGCAGCCAGCTCTGTCCCAGCAACAGCTACATATGGTCAAGTTGCTGCAAGGAATGTGGTTTCTACAGTAGCCATGCCAACAGGCAAGAAAGCAATAACCAAAATGTCCTATCGAGTACTGTTAAAACCAGAGGATCCCCTTGTCACTCCCGATTTGTTAAAGGATAAAATAGTTAAAAGCATCACACCTAGCAATTTGGGTTTGGAAAGACCCCGAATTTACAAACACAGGGATGGAGTTGTTATAGAATCTGATAAAGATAAAAGATCCGAAATTAAACAGGCAAAAGAAATAACTAATCTCAAAGTGCAGGCTTGTAACCTTGATAAGTTAAATCCTAGACTAGCCATATTTAATGTACCTGTAGGAATTTCGCTAGAAGACTTAGAATCGGCCATTAAGGAAGAAAATTTTCAAGGAACAAACATCGGCTCCATAAAGCCCGTCTACAAGTTTGGCAAAAGGGGCAGACATTATGTGCACTGGGTGGTGGAGACAGATCATAACGCAAGGGCAGCTTTAATTTCTCGAGGAAAAATTGGTATACAGTGGCACACATGTAACGTCAAAGACCATGTTCAGGTTTCCCAATGTTTTAGATGTCTTAAGTTTGGACACATTGCTACGAAGTGTGATGACACTAAACACGATCCAGCTTGCCGCTTTTGCCTAGAGAAACACGAGTCACGAACGTGTCCTGTAAAAGAAAATCCAGATAATGCGATCTGCGTTCTCTGTACTACATACAACAGAGTCAGAAACTTGAGGGAAGATGTAAAACACGTCGCAGGTTCAACCAAATGTGGAGTGGTCCGAAGGAGGTTACAGGAGCAAGTGGACAATACTGACTACGGAACTATCTGAAAGAGATGCTGAATGGGTTGGCTCACTAAAAATCGGTCAAGTTAACCTGCAAAAGTCCGAAATAGCTACCTCCGAAATGCTTATATCGTCTGTTGACATTGGAATTGATATACTTATTATTCAAGAACCCTACAGAAGAAGAGGCAACAACGGTAATTTTCACATACCCCACTGTAGCAAATTCCGGGTTTACGCTAGTACAGATACGGATTTCAGAGCAGCTGTTGTTTTGCTTAACCCGGCACTGGATGGCATGTTGGTCACGCAACATACTTCTAATAAGCAGTGTGTTGTACGGGTAAAGTGCAGGGAGACTAGTTGTACCATCATATCTGCATATTGGCCTCCAATAAACTGTCAGAGGGATATCACACCAGATATTGATAACGTAGAGCAAGCTTTGATCCAGACCACTGACAGTATCATTATCTTGGGAGTTGACACGAATGCTAGAAACACCATATGGCAATCTGATAGAAATGATCTGAGAGGCATCCATGTCGCCGACTTTTTCACTGGTAGAAATCTACACGTAGTCAATCAGCCTGGGTTTCCAACCACGTTTTCCAACCACCAAGGGAACAGTAACATCGATGTCACTGTTAGCACTGATTTGGGTCTGCACAAGATCACTGAGTGGACTGTGCATTCGCATAAAACTAGTAGTGATCACAGGCTCATAACCTTCAAACTAACTTGTAGCTTAAATCCTACGGTAAACTATAAATGGGTGAGAAGCAAGAACAATATTAACAAAAACCGTGCACTTGACATGAGTATTAGGGCAATGGATCAGCTTGAAGCAATACCGTGGTCTCCTGGCATACTAGGTATTGAGAACCGTGCAACATCGCTAACACATGCTCTGCAAGAAATATCTGAGGTTTGCATTGCCAAAAGAAAACTTTTTGCACATAGACCAACATGGTGGAATGATCGCTGCGAGAATGCAAAAAGACGCTTACACACGGATCGAAAAGCTTTTCAGAGAGCCAGGGGGAATAACAGAGCTAGGCTGCTCTTAGCATATTTGGAAGCTAAAGAATCTTATGCACATATCACTGAAATTGTAAAGAATAAATCCTGGTGCAGCTTCGTGGAAACAGAGCTTAGATCTTCCCCTTGGAGCCTACCTTACAAGCTCGCTGCCAAAAAGTGTGGTCCTACGCCTATCGAGTCCACAATTAACGTTAACGGAAGTTTTACAACTGACTTCGAGCAAACTGCAAACCTCTTACTGGATAAATTTGTACTAACGGACAATCCCCAGGATGATACTGAAGAACAGGCAGCTGCTAGGGAAAGAGCGTTGACGGCAACAAGCACAGACCAAGCTGTTCGTGAAGCGAGTGAGGAAGAAGTTGGCTACCTGCTAAAAGCCATTAATAATAACAAGGCTACTGGCCCGGATAATCTTTCAGCTCCTCTACTTAAATTGGTTTTGCCTGCTATCATAAACTATCTCACTAGGCTTTTTAATGACTGTCTGAGACAATGCTATTTCCCAAAAATATGGAAAGTAGGTAAAATAGTTCTTGTTCCAAAGGCTGGACGCAATAGTAAGAACATCGAGGATTGCCGACCAATAACTCTGCTTTCCATGTTGGGTAAAGTTTTAGAAAAACTTATTAAGATCAGGCTTGAGGAGTCACATGACGATCTATATGGTCAAAGGCAGTATGGCTTTGTACAGGGCAGAAGTACCATCGATGCTATTGAAGATACCCTGGCAGCTATTGACAACCTTCATCAATACAAGTATAAAGCCTTAGTTCTACTTGATATCCAGGGTGCCTTCGATAGTGTATGGTGGCCTACCATCATTAATGCCTTAGCTGATGACGATATACCTAACTGCCTTCTTCAAATCCTAAAAAGCTACCTTCAGGATAGGATCTCCCAGCTTATTTACGCAGGAACTTTAGTAAGCAAGGAAAACACAATAGGTTGTCCACAGGGTTCAGTTTCAGGACCGTGCCTATGGAATAAGGCACTGAAGAAACTTCTTGAACTCGAACTGAAGTATGGCGAGGTCTATGCATACGCCGATGATGTTGGCTACGTTGTTGGGGGAAATTCTCGTACTGAGTTGGAGTCACGGGCCACTGCCGATTTAAGAACTATTACCGACTGGGCTACTCGTAATAAACTTACCTTCTCGCAAGGGAAGTCTAAGTTTATTCTTTTTGGTCTCAATCTCATCAGAAGCCCAGCCATTAGACTTTACGGAAGAATTATTAAGAGGGTTCAGGAAGCCAAACACTTAGGAGTCATCATAGACTCTAAAAGAAGCTATGCATCTCACTTAAAGTATGCCACAGACAAGGCCAAAGAAGTTTTTGTTAGACTTAGATCTCTAACCAGAAAGCTCTATAACCCTCCTGAGCAGGCATTAAGGACAATTTATGAGCGAGCTATCATCCCCCTCACCACTTATGGTTTGGATATCTGGGGCTCACGGTCAGGCTTGGTTAGATCTAAAATAGCACTGGATAGCGTTAGCGGCACTTGCGCGCGAGCTATTGCAGGTACTTATATATCAACTTCTTACCAAGCTTTCTGTGTGCTTGCTCAGATACCACCACTGTCCATTCAAATAAATGAGCTCAAGTTCAAAAATGCACTGAGAAGGGGCGTTTTCATTAGGTTTGGAGATGCAAGACCAGGTCTTCCTAAAAGTGAGATTACGCGGCTAGCAAGAGAAGAGACGCTAAGAAGATGGCAGGAATCCTGGGACAATGCAGAGACCGGTAGGATCACTTACAGCTTACTGCCAAACATACAAAATAGAATGGCACTAAACATAAAAGTCGATAGGGAACTAGTCCAAGTCCTTACTGGCCATGGTAACTTTCGAGCTCACCTATTTCGTGTAGGAAAAGCTGTATCTGGGGACTGCACCACATGCGGAGCGGATATTGAAGATAATCCAATACACCGCATCGTAGCTTGTCCAGCATTTGACAATATTAGGGCCCGCATAGTTGCATCTATTGGCCACAACATTATCCTGCAGGAGCTGATCATGGATCTGCGAAATAGTAATAGTCTAGGCCTCCTCAAGGACTTCATCGCAGAAGAGTTCAGGATGGTGGTGAGAAACTAACCAATCAGTTATTGTTAGTGTGTTTTAGTGGGTGTTAGATAACCAGTGTTAGTGTTAGTGCGAGTGTAGTTGGACGAATAATGGAGGGTTACGGTACCTCCAGCGGCGTCGCCGCAAATTTTAAGGGATAGGGCCTTCTAGAAGGTATTGTACCTATCTCTATCTATGTAGGGTAAAATAAAATAGGGAAGGCATGCAAAAAAGGACAGGGTATTGAGGACTGGATAGAAAGAATATCTACTATCCGGGGGTGGTGGCCACCATGGTTAGCCATGGGTGTCGTGGTTTGCCATGGTGGGGTACCTTCAGTGCTGGGCTCCCCCTTTCCTTTTTTTTTGTCTGTCTGTCTGTCTGTCTGTCTGTCTGTCTGTCTGTCTGTCTGTCTGTCTGTCTGTCTGTCTGTCTGTCTGTCTGTCTGTCTGTCTGTCTGTCTGTCTGTCTGTCTGTCTGTCTGTCTGTCTGTCTGTCTGTCTGTCTGTCTGTCTGTCTGTCTGTCTGTCTGTCTGTCTGTCTGTCTGTCTGTCTGTCTGTCTGTCTGTCTGTCTGTCTGTCTGTCTGTCTGTCTGTCTGTCTGTCTGTCTGTCTGTCTGTCTGTCTGTCTGTCTGTCTGTCTGTCTGTCTGTCTGTCTGTCTGTCTGTCTGTCTGTCTGTCTGTCTGTCTGTCTGTCTGTCTGTCTGTCTGTCTGTCTGTCTGTCTGTCTGTCTGTCTGTCTGTCTGTCTGTCTGTCTGTCTGTCTGTCTGTCTGTCTGTCTGTCTGTCTGTCTGTCTGTCTGTCTGTCTGTCTGTCTGTCTGTCTGTCTGTCTGTCTGTCTGTCTGTCTGTCTGTCTGTCTGTCTGTCTGTCTGTCTGTCTGTCTGTCTGTCTGTCTGTCTGTCTGTCTGTCTGTCTGTCTGTCTGTCTGTCTGTCTGTCTGTCTGTCTGTCTGTCTGTCTGTCTGTCTGTCTGTCTGTCTGTCTGTCTGTCTGTCTGTCTGTCTGTCTGTCTGTCTGTCTGTCTGTCTGTCTGTCTGTCTGTCTGTCTGTCTGTCTGTCTGTCTGTCTGTCTGTCTGTCTGTCTGTCTGTCTGTCTGTCTGTCTGTCTGTCTGTCTGTCTGTCTGTCTGTCTGTCTGTCTGTCTGTCTGTCTGTCTGTCTGTCTGTCTGTCTGTCTGTCTGTCTGTCTGTCTGTCTGTCTGTCTGTCTGTCTGTCTGTCTGTCTGTCTGTCTGTCTGTCTGTCTGTCTGTCTGTCTGTCTGTCTGTCTGTCTGTCTGTCTGTCTGTCTGTCTGTCTGTCTGTCTGTCTGTCTGTCTGTCTGTCTGTCTGTCTGTCTGTCTGTCTGTCTGTCTGTCTGTCTGTCTGTCTGTCTGTCTGTCTGTCTGTCTGTCTGTCTGTCTGTCTGTCTGTCTGTCTGTCTGTCTGTCTGTCTGTCTGTCTGTCTGTCTGTCTGTCTGTCTGTCTGTCTGTCTGTCTGTCTGTCTGTCTGTCTGTCTGTCTGTCTGTCTGTCTGTCTGTCTGTCTGTCTGTCTGTCTGTCTGTCTGTCTGTCTGTCTGTCTGTCTGTCTGTCTGTCTGTCTGTCTGTCTGTCTGTCTGTCTGTCTGTCTGTCTGTCTGTCTGTCTGTCTGTCTGTCTGTCTGTCTGTCTGTCTGTCTGTCTGTCTGTCTGTCTGTCTGTCTGTCTGTCTGTCTGTCTGTCTGTCTGTCTGTCTGTCTGTCTGTCTGTCTGTCTGTCTGTCTGTCTGTCTGTCTGTCTGTCTGTCTGTCTGTCTGTCTGTCTGTCTGTCTGTCTGTCTGTCTGTCTGTCTGTCTGTCTGTCTGTCTGTCTGTCTGTCTGTCTGTCTGTCTGTCTGTCTGTCTGTCTGTCTGTCTGTCTGTCTGTCTGTCTGTCTGTCTGTCTGTCTGTCTGTCTGTCTGTCTGTCTGTCTGTCTGTCTGTCTGTCTGTCTGTCTGTCTGTCTGTCTGTCTGTCTGTCTGTCTGTCTGTCTGTCTGTCTGTCTGTCTGTCTGTCTGTCTGTCTGTCTGTCTGTCTGTCTGTCTGTCTGTCTGTCTGTCTGTCTGTCTGTCTGTCTGTCTGTCTGTCTGTCTGTCTGTCTGTCTGTCTGTCTGTCTGTCTGTCTGTCTGTCTGTCTGTCTGTCTGTCTGTCTGTCTGTCTGTCTGTCTGTCTGTCTGTCTGTCTGTCTGTCTGTCTGTCTGTCTGTCTGTCTGTCTGTCTGTCTGTCTGTCTGTCTGTCTGTCTGTCTGTCTGTCTGTCTGTCTGTCTGTCTGTCTGTCTGTCTGTCTGTCTGTCTGTCTGTCTGTCTGTCTGTCTGTCTGTCTGTCTGTCTGTCTGTCTGTCTGTCTGTCTGTCTGTCTGTCTGTCTGTCTGTCTGTCTGTCTGTCTGTCTGTCTGTCTGTCTGTCTGTCTGTCTGTCTGTCTGTCTGTCTGTCTGTCTGTCTGTCTGTCTGTCTGTCTGTCTGTCTGTCTGTCTGTCTGTCTGTCTGTCTGTCTGTCTGTCTGTCTGTCTGTCTGTCTGTCTGTCTGTCTGTCTGTCTGTCTGTCTGTCTGTCTGTCTGTCTGTCTGTCTGTCTGTCTGTCTGTCTGTCTGTCTGTCTGTCTGTCTGTCTGTCTGTCTGTCTGTCTGTCTGTCTGTCTTTTGCACTGCAAGAGATAGTGTCGCGGATATTTCGCTGTCAATTTTTATAGTATAAATCTTGAAATTAAATATCTAAAGTAGTATGGTGTAATAAGTTATTACGTAGACAAAATGTGGAAGTGAAATTAGTGCCTTTTTGGGGGTATTTTTGCTATTTTTGCACTATTTTCTTTTAAACCTATAAACAACAAACAGGTTAATTTTACATAGTGAAGTGAGAGTGAAAGGTCACAAAGACGTCCCAGTGATGATAAAGTGTTCTTTACGTGTAAAGTTAGTTTAAATAAACAATTAGCACATAAACAAAAGTTTAATATTTAAACATAACCTATAAAAATAAACATTTTTCTAAATAAAAATTTAAAAAATTTTGGGACCCGGGGGGTCTCGAACCGCGCCCGCCTGGGTGGCGTGCGGGATTGCTATCCATTACACTACGGAGGCTTTAAATTTTCGTGACTCAAAACCGCTAGTTACCAAGAACATTGCGCCTTCACCAAAATGGATCCTTTAAAGGATCCAAAACCACCGGAGCAAGCTGAAAATAATTCTAGGCGAGGATCTAATGTATCAAATATAAGCTATGTTTCTATGTACAGCCAGCAAGAAGAGAACATGTCTGATAACGAGAATTCCCCTACTAACAAGAAAAAGAGAAAATTATCACCGGGTAATAGTAAAAATGGCAATAGTGGTGTGAATTATGCTAGTTTTGAGGGAAAGTTAAGCAAGGCTATTAGCATGGTTAAGGACATTTCCAGTAAAGCTGCGGGTATTAGAAGAGAATCTCTTCTTGAGAACAGAGGTACGGTAGTAAACATGCTTGGCAAACTTTGTACGGTACTTAACGAAATAAAGGAGGGTAATGACTTCGTTTGTGCTCAGAAAAATTTGGTAGGAGAACTAAAACTTGTTAAAAGTACGTTGGAAACACAAATTACAGCACAAAATTCTTTTATGAAGGAGGTTAAGGATATTTTCCAGCAGCAATCAACGCAACCGGGAAATGTGCCTTTGTTTAGCCAGATTACGGCTAAAAATAATACTTCACGGGCGAATAAGGTAACTATGCCTACCGGAAAAAACGCGTTTCCCAAGAAAACCTATAGAGTACTGCTTAAGTCTGAAGACCCAAATATAACCGTAGATCAGCTTAAGGATAAAGTTATGCAGGGAATTGTACCAGGAAAGTTAGGCCTTGAACGACCAAGAATATATAAAAATAGAGATGGCGTGGTTATTGAGACGGATAATGATAAGAGAACTGAAATTCAATATGCTGAAGTATTAAAAGAAATACGAGTTCAAGCCACTCAGTTAGATAAGTTAAAACCTAGATTAGCTATTTTTAATGTTCCAATTGGTGTTGCAGAGCAAGACCTAGAAACTGCTATTAAGTCCGAAAACTTTCCAGACATTAATATTGGCTCGATCACACCTTTGTACAAATTCGGAAAGAGAAATATGCACTATGTTCACTGGGTAGTAGAAACAGATGCAGAGGCCAGAAAAGCAAGTGGCATACCTGTGAAGTAAAGGACCATGTTAAAGTTACCATGTGTTATAGATGTCTCAAATTTGGACACACTGCTACTAAATGTGATGCTAGTAAACACGAGGCTTCCTGTCGTTTCTGTATAGGAAAGCATGAATCCAGTACTTGTCCCAAAAAAGATAAGCCTGAGGAAGCAATTTGTACTTTATGTACAGCATATAATAGTAACAAGAAAACAAGAGATGACGTCAGTCATTCCGCAGGGTCTCATAAATGTAATGTGATGAATAGGAGGTTGCAGGAGCAAGTAGAAAATACTGACTATGGATCCTAGGGCCACCGTATCTAATATAGCAGGGGTTTTAAAAATTGGTCAAATTAATTTACAGAAGGCAAAAATTATAACCTCCAATATGATCACCACCGCTATTGATTTAGGCCTTGATATACTCTTGTTGCAGGAACCTTATAGAACTAGAGGTAGTAGTGGTTGTTTCTATATACCCCACTGCACGCAGTATAGAGTTTACGCTAGTACGGACACAGACTTTAGAGCCGCAATTATTGTTTTCAATCCAAATCTAGACTGCATTCTAGTTAAGCAACACACTTCCAATAAGCAGTGCGTTGTAAGAGTAAAGGGTGAAAATAGTGAATTTACAATTATGTCTACTTACTGGCCACCACCTAACTGCCAGAGAGATATTACTCCAGACATTCATAACCTACGTCAGGCACTTTCTCTAACAACTGATCGTCTTGTTCTTGTTGGGATGGATGTCAATGCAAGAAACAGGATTTGGAACTCAGAAAATAATGATGTTCGCGGAGATGACATTGCTGCATTTCTAGCTGAAAGAGATCTACATATTGCAAATCAGCCAGGCTACCCTACAACATTTTGTACGATGGAAGGAAGTAGCAATATTGACATTACTGCTGTAACGGATCTCGGCATGCAGAAGGTCTCTAACTGGATGGTGCACCCCGATATGTCTACAAGTGATCACCGACTTATAACTTTCTCTTTAAATACAGGATGTAGCGCTGATCTTAACTTCAAATGGGTTACAAGCAAGACAAACCTAGACCGCAACCTAGCTCTAGACATGGCTGTACGAGGATTAGACGATCTGGAAAACAGCTTGAGCCTGAACACCTCTGAAGACTTGGACCTTGCCGCTGATAAAGTTACTACACTACTCCAACAGATTGCAGAAACATGTTTTCGTAAACGAAAACTTTTTACTAGCAAACCTATGTGGTGGAATGACCAAACTGAAGCTAGTAAAAAGAGACTACACTCAGCAAGGAAAGCTTTCCAAAAAGCAAGAGGTGACGATAGAGATGCTCTAAGAACCGCATATGAGGAAGCAAAAGAGTCACATTATCTAAAAATTGAAAGCGTCAAACAAAAGTCGTGGAATCATTTTGTTTCTAATGAACTTAGAACTTCCCCTTGGAGTCTTCCCTACAAAATTGCTTCCAAAAAGTGTGACTTAAGCTCTGTGGAAACTACGATTAGGAAAGCCGATGGCAGTTATACGGAGGGTAGAGAGGAGACGGCAAATGCTATTATAAACAAGTTTGTGAAAGAAGATAATCAGAATGAAGATACTGACGAACAATCAGAATTAAGACTTCGGGCTAGGTTTGTCACTACAGTGGATACTGAAGTTCGAGAAGTCTCTGCAGATGAAGTCGTCTTTCATATTAGTTCTTTTAATAATAAAAAAGCCCCAGGTCCCGACAACATCCCAGTGGTTCTCCTTAAAGTTTTAAGCCCCGTTTTGGCCGAATTCTTTGGAAGACTCTATAGTTCATGCTTGAGAGTTGGCCACTTTCCAAAGGTGTGGAAAAAGGGTAAAATCGTGGTAATTCGCAAAGCTGGAAGTAATAAGGAAGGATTAGATGGATGCAGACCCATAACTCTACTATCTTTCTTAGGAAAGATACTAGAAAAAGTCATCAAACAACGTCTAGAAGAAACTGATAATTTATTTGGTCATAATCAGCATGGTTTTACGAGAGGGAGAAGCACTGTTAGTGCCTGTCAAGCTACATTAGCAGCAATAGATGCACAACCCGGTCAGTATAAGTTATTGGTACTTCTCGACATTAATGGAGCTTTTGATAACATCTGGTGGCCTACCATTATTAACTCCCTGGCCGAGTCCCAGGTTCCTAACCACATCCTTAGGATCATTAAAAACTATTTCATGGATCGCTCTTCGAGTTTAGAATACGCGGGTGTAGTTGTTAACAAACTGCTGGAGAAAGGATGTGGCCAAGGGTCTGTTATGGGCCCTCCACTATGGAATTCCGGATTAAAAAAGCTTTTAATGGCAGTTCTTGGAAACGGTGAACTTATAGCTTATGCTGATGACCTTGCATATATAGTCAGTGCACCAACTAGAACAAGTCTTGAGAATAGAGCCAATGCAGATCTAGATATAATAACACAATGGGCCTCCACTAATAAGCTTAGCTTCTCCCTTAGCTTCTCCCAAGAAAAATCATGCTACATGATGTTTGGACCTAAATTAGTACGTAAACCAGCAATAAGATTGTACAATAGAATTATTAAAAGAGTTGAAGAAGCTAAATACCTAGGATTTATTTTGGATATTAAACGCAACTTCTCATCACATATAAAATTTGCTGCTGACAAAGCTAAAAGCACTTTTTTACGACTAAAGGGACTCATAAAACATCTTTACAATCCCCCTGAAGACTCACTTAGAATTATTTATGAACGGGCTACTATACCAGTACTAAGATACGGCTATGAAGTATGGGAACCTTACTCTACATATGCTAGAGCTAAGACAGCAATAAACAGCGTAAGTGGTATTTGTGCTAGAATAATTGCTGGCACCTATGCATCAACCTCTTACCAGGCAGCTTGTGTACTTGCGAAAATTCCACCGATGTCTATTACGCTTAGTGAGCTACAAGCAAAAAAGTGCCTAAGAAACAGACAAAATGCCTCCCATGGAAATCTAAATCTGGATCCCGGATTACCTAGGATCGAAGCATTTAGATTACTCTCCTTGGAAACCACGAGACTCTGGCAACAATCTTGGGATGATGCAACTCAAGGTCGAGTAACACACGCGTTCTTTCCTAGGATTGAGAATAGACTGAAGCAAAATTTTAATACGGATAGGGAAATTGCACAAGTTTTAACTGGACACGGCAACTTTCGCAAGCATCTTTACAGAGTGGGAAAAGATATAAGTGCAGACTGTCCGGAATGTGAGGAGGAAGACAACCCAGTTCACCGAATACTTACTTGCCGTATATTTGCACCTGCAAGAGCTACCATTACAAGTCAGCTTGGAGCTATACAAATAAATACTTTGGTTCGGGATCTCATTCAACTCGGTAATCTGGATCTCCTTAAAAGCTTCATCTTTGAAGAATTTCGGGATAGAAGACGCTTGGACGAGTGAAACCCCACAAGCTTCTCAATATCTTCCAAATAGTATAGTGCCTTCAATTCTTACATGGTGTATATTTTAGGAACAAAAGGAGGGTTATGGTACCTCCTGCGGCTATGCTGCTAATGTCAAGTGGGTTTGAGCCCTTCGTAATGATATGTACCAACTACTTAAAACTTATTTACACTTAAGTTATTTTTGTAATAAATAAAGATCAACATGCAAAAAAGGACAGGGTTACAGAGGACTGGATAGACTGTGTACAGCTATTCAGGGGTGGTGGCCACCTTGGTTTTCCATGGTGGGAAAACCAAGGTGGGGTACCTTCAGTGCTGGGCTCCCCCTTTCCTTTTTTTTTTTTTTTTTTTGTCTGTCTGTCTGTCTGTCTGTCTGTCTGTCTGTCTGTCTGTCTGTCTGTCTGTCTGTCTGTCTGTCTGTCTGTCTGTCTGTCTGTCTGTCTGTCTGTCTGTCTGTCTGTCTGTCTGTCTGTCTGTCTGTCTGTCTGTCTGTCTGTCTGTCTGTCTGTCTGTCTGTCTGTCTGTCTGTCTGTCTGTCTGTCTGTCTGTCTGTCTGTCTGTCTGTCTGTCTGTCTGTCTGTCTGTCTGTCTGTCTGTCTGTCTGTCTGTCTGTCTGTCTGTCTGTCTGTCTGTCTGTCTGTCTGTCTGTCTGTCTGTCTGTCTGTCTGTCTGTCTGTCTGTCTGTCTGTCTGTCTGTCTGTCTGTCTGTCTGTCTGTCTGTCTGTCTGTCTGTCTGTCTGTCTGTCTGTCTGTCTGTCTGTCTGTCTGTCTGTCTGTCTGTCTGTCTGTCTGTCTGTCTGTCTGTCTGTCTGTCTGTCTGTCTGTCTGTCTGTCTGTCTGTCTGTCTGTCTGTCTGTCTGTCTGTCTGTCTGTCTGTCTGTCTGTCTGTCTGTCTGTCTGTCTGTCTGTCTGTCTGTCTGTCTGTCTGTCTGTCTGTCTGTCTGTCTGTCTGTCTGTCTGTCTGTCTGTCTGTCTGTCTGTCTGTCTGTCTGTCTGTCTGTCTGTCTGTCTGTCTGTCTGTCTGTCTGTCTGTCTGTCTGTCTGTCTGTCTGTCTGTCTGTCTGTCTGTCTGTCTGTCTGTCTGTCTGTCTGTCTGTCTGTCTGTCTGTCTGTCTGTCTGTCTGTCTGTCTGTCTGTCTGTCTGTCTGTCTGTCTGTCTGTCTGTCTGTCTGTCTGTCTGTCTGTCTGTCTGTCTGTCTGTCTGTCTGTCTGTCTGTCTGTCTGTCTGTCTGTCTGTCTGTCTGTCTGTCTGTCTGTCTGTCTGTCTGTCTGTCTGTCTGTCTGTCTGTCTGTCTGTCTGTCTGTCTGTCTGTCTGTCTGTCTGTCTGTCTGTCTGTCTGTCTGTCTGTCTGTCTGTCTGTCTGTCTGTCTGTCTGTCTGTCTGTCTGTCTGTCTGTCTGTCTGTCTGTCTGTCTGTCTGTCTGTCTGTCTGTCTGTCTGTCTGTCTGTCTGTCTGTCTGTCTGTCTGTCTGTCTGTCTGTCTGTCTGTCTGTCTGTCTGTCTGTCTGTCTGTCTGTCTGTCTGTCTGTCTGTCTGTCTGTCTGTCTGTCTGTCTGTCTGTCTGTCTGTCTGTCTGTCTGTCTGTCTGTCTGTCTGTCTGTCTGTCTGTCTGTCTGTCTGTCTGTCTGTCTGTCTGTCTGTCTGTCTGTCTGTCTGTCTGTCTGTCTGTCTGTCTGTCTGTCTGTCTGTCTGTCTGTCTGTCTGTCTGTCTGTCTGTCTGTCTGTCTGTCTGTCTGTCTGTCTGTCTGTCTGTCTGTCTGTCTGTCTGTCTGTCTGTCTGTCTGTCTGTCTGTCTGTCTGTCTGTCTGTCTGTCTGTCTGTCTGTCTGTCTGTCTGTCTGTCTGTCTGTCTGTCTGTCTGTCTGTCTGTCTGTCTGTCTGTCTGTCTGTCTGTCTGTCTGTCTGTCTGTCTGTCTGTCTGTCTGTCTGTCTGTCTGTCTGTCTGTCTGTCTGTCTGTCTGTCTGTCTGTCTGTCTGTCTGTCTGTCTGTCTGTCTGTCTGTCTGTCTGTCTGTCTGTCTGTCTGTCTGTCTGTCTGTCTGTCTGTCTGTCTGTCTGTCTGTCTGTCTGTCTGTCTGTCTGTCTGTCTGTCTGTCTGTCTGTCTGTCTGTCTGTCTGTCTGTCTGTCTGTCTGTCTGTCTGTCTGTCTGTCTGTCTGTCTGTCTGTCTGTCTGTCTGTCTGTCTGTCTGTCTGTCTGTCTGTCTGTCTGTCTGTCTGTCTGTCTGTCTGTCTGTCTGTCTGTCTGTCTGTCTGTCTGTCTGTCTGTCTGTCTGTCTGTCTGTCTGTCTGTCTGTCTGTCTGTCTGTCTGTCTGTCTGTCTGTCTGTCTGTCTGTCTGTCTGTCTGTCTGTCTGTCTGTCTGTCTGTCTGTCTGTCTGTCTGTCTGTCTGTCTGTCTGTCTGTCTGTCTGTCTGTCTGTCTGTCTGTCTGTCTGTCTGTCTGTCTGTCTGTCTGTCTGTCTGTCTGTCTGTCTGTCTGTCTGTCTGTCTGTCTGTCTGTCTGTCTGTCTGTCTGTCTGTCTGTCTGTCTGTCTGTCTGTCTGTCTGTCTGTCTGTCTGTCTGTCTGTCTGTCTGTCTGTCTGTCTGTCTGTCTGTCTGTCTGTCTGTCTGTCTGTCTGTCTGTCTGTCTGTCTGTCTGTCTGTCTGTCTGTCTGTCTGTCTGTCTGTCTGTCTGTCTGTCTGTCTGTCTGTCTGTCTGTCTGTCTGTCTGTCTGTCTGTCTGTCTGTCTGTCTGTCTGTCTGTCTGTCTGTCTGTCTGTCTGTCTGTCTGTCTGTCTGTCTGTCTGTCTGTCTGTCTGTCTGTCTGTCTGTCTGTCTGTCTGTCTGTCTGTCTGTCTGTCTGTCTGTCTGTCTGTCTGTCTGTCTGTCTGTCTGTCTGTCTGTCTGTCTGTCTGTCTGTCTGTCTGTCTGTCTGTCTGTCTGTCTGTCTGTCTGTCTGTCTGTCTGTCTGTCTGTCTGTCTGTCTGTCTGTCTGTCTGTCTGTCTGTCTGTCTGTCTGTCTGTCTGTCTGTCTGTCTGTCTGTCTGTCTGTCTGTCTGTCTGTCTGTCTGTCTGTCTGTCTGTCTGTCTGTCTGTCTGTCTGTCTGTCTGTCTGTCTGTCTGTCTGTCTGTCTGTCTGTCTGTCTGTCTGTCTGTCTGTCTGTCTGTCTGTCTGTCTGTCTGTCTGTCTGTCTGTCTGTCTGTCTGTCTGTCTGTCTGTCTGTCTGTCTGTCTGTCTGTCTGTCTGTCTGTCTGTCTGTCTGTCTGTCTGTCTGTCTGTCTGTCTGTCTGTCTGTCTGTCTGTCTGTCTGTCTGTCTGTCTGTCTGTCTGTCTGTCTGTCTGTCTGTCTGTCTGTCTGTCTGTCTGTCTGTCTGTCTGTCTGTCTGTCTGTCTGTCTGTCTGTCTGTCTGTCTGTCTGTCTGTCTGTCTGTCTGTCTGTCTGTCTGTCTGTCTGTCTGTCTGTCTGTCTGTCTGTCTGTCTGTCTGTCTGTCTGTCTGTCTGTCTGTCTGTCTGTCTGTCTGTCTGTCTGTCTGTCTGTCTGTCTGTCTGTCTGTCTGTCTGTCTGTCTGTCTGTCTGTCTGTCTGTCTGTCTGTCTGTCTGTCTGTCTGTCTGTCTGTCTGTCTGTCTGTCTGTCTGTCTGTCTGTCTGTCTGTCTGTCTGTCTGTCTGTCTGTCTCAGGTTTTCTTCCTCCCCCCTTTCCTTTTTTTTGTCTGTCTGTCTGTCAGACACAGACTTTGGTGGAGTAGAACCTACACAAAGGATTACCCCAACCCACTTAAAATTTGCGGAAAACCGCAGGAGGTACCGTAACCCTCCTAAAAACACCACACAACACTACACAAATACAAACTTATTATACACGGGCACTTAACTTCTAACTGGCGATGATTGTCAGTCCTATATTCGTCCGCAATGAAATTCTTGATTAAGTCGATCCTGCCGACATCATGTAGGTCCTCCACAATTGATTCTGGGTCAATAACCCCCAATAGCCGAATAATATCTCGTCTGGGTTCCTCGAACATTTGGCATGTTTGTAACCTATGTATGGGATCGTCGTTTACTCCACACTCTATACAATCACCGCTGACGTCTTTGCCTATTCTCTTCAAATGTGCTCGGAAGTGGCCATGCCCTGTCAGGATTTGAGCCAATTCCCTATCCAGCTGAAAATTATTGTTTAGCCTTCTGTGAATACTGGGAAAAAAAGTGTATGTAACTCGGCCCTGAGTAGCTTCATCCCATGCTGCCTGCCAGAGTTCCAGAGTTTCACTGGCAAGTATTTCTTTAGCTTCTGCTCTGGTCATACCGGGTTCTAAACGTAAGGTGCCGTGTGTAGCACTTTGACTTGCTCTGAGTTTTCGTTTGGCCTCTAATTCTGATAAGGTTAGGGTTAATGGCGGGATTTTTGCGAGAACGCATGCTGCATGATATGAGGTTGAGCGATATGTTCCGGCTATGACTCTGGCACAGGTGCCACTGACACTATCTATTGTCACTTTAGCTCTTGCATGTGCGGCATACTCTCCCCAGATAGCATAGCCATAATTAACCATTGGTATGGCTGCGCGTTCATATATGATCCGTAAGGCTGTATCAGGAGGATTGAATAGGGCTCTTGTAAGGCTTTTCAGTTGAAAAAAGAAGCTCTTGGCTTTTTCAGCTGCCTGCTTAATATGCGCCGAGAAATTACGCTTGGTGTCAAGGATAATTCCAAGGTACCTTGCCTGCTCTACTCTTTTCATTACTCTGCCATATAGCCTAATACCTGGTTTCCGAACCAGTGTCGGCCCAAATAAGAGAAAACATGACTTGTTGGCAGAGAAACAGAGTTTGTTTTCTGAAGCCCATTCTGTTATCAAGGCTAAATCGTGGTTTGCTCTGGCTTCCAACTGGGTTCTAGAATCCGCACTAACTACGTAGGCCAGGTCGTCTGCGTAGGCCACCAACTCTCCGTGGGCTAGTGGAATAATCAGAAGCCTTTTTAGAGCAGAATTCCAGAAAGTTGGACCCATGACTGATCCTTGGCCGCACCCCTTTTCTATGGTTTTATTTACCTCAACTCCTCCATACGCGAGTACGGAAACTCTGTCCCTGAAGTAATTTTTAATAATTTTAAGTAGGCCATTCGGGATATTGGAATCAGCAAGTAAAAGAAGAATAGAGGGCCACCAAACATTGTCAAATGCCCCCATAATATCTAGTAGTACCACGATTTTGTATTTTCCTTGCTGATTGTCGAGGGCGGATAGAGTGGCGTTACATGCGCTAATGGTACTTCTACCCCTTACGAAGCCATGCTGGTTTTCTCCATATAGATTGCCAGTTTCTTTCAGCCTAGACTTAATTACTCGTTCAAGTAGCTTTCCGACAAAAGAAAGCAGAGTAATAGGTCGGCATCCTTCAATACCTTCTTTTGTGCTTCCTGATTTTCTTATCATTATAATTCTTCCTTCTTTCCATACTTTGGGAAAATATCCATGTTCCAAACAGTGATTAAATATTCTGGCCAAGAAGTTATCTAAAATTGGACAAAGCACTTTTAGTAGCACAACTGGGATATTATCAGGTCCTGGAGTCTTTCTGTTGTTCAGTGCTCTAATAAACATGACTACCTCCTCTCTGGTTACCTCCCTAATGTCTGCCTCATTTGTAGTAATAAATCTAGCCCTTAACCTAAGTTCGGTCTGTTGGTCGGTATCCTCTTCCGCATTATCCTCTTTTACCCATCTATCAATTATTCTCTTAGTAGTCTCTTCTCGTTCTTCTGTGTACTGTCCGTTCTCAATCTCTATGGTGGATTCAATAGATTTGGACCCTAGTTTTTTTGTGGTCAACTTGTAGGGAAGACTCCAGGGGGAAGTATTTAGTTCAGTGGTAACAAACTTGTTCCATGATTTTAGTCTCACTGTCTCAATCTTATATAAGTGAGCCTCTTTGGCGGATTCGTATGCTTCCCTAAGCCTTTCTCTTTCCTCTCCTCTTGCTCTTTGAAACGCTTTTCGGGCTGAATGAAGTCTTCTTTTGCTCTCCTCCGTTTGTTCATTCCACCAGGTGGGTTTGGATGTAAAGCATTTTTTCTTACGAAAACAGGTATCAGTGATGTTTTGTAGAAGCTTTGTGAAATTATTAGCTGCTGCGTCTAGTGCTACGCTATCTCGAATGGGAAAGGTATTTTCAATTTCTTCTATTCCTCTTACTGCCATTTCCAGAGCAAGATTCCGGTCTAGATTAGTTTTGCTTCTAACCCAATATGCAGAAATAACAGTAAAGGCAAAGTTTCCACAGCTGACTTTGACAACACATTGCTTGTCAGACGTGTGCTGTTTGAGAAGTAGTCCATCAAGTGTGGGATTGAGTAGAATAACGGCGGCTCTAAACTCATTATCTGTACTAGCAAATACCTTGAATTTGCCACAGTGTGGAATATAGTAGGCTCCTTTATTTCCTCGTTTCCTGTATGGTTCTTGG
>CAUEHQ010000833.1:0-25981 GCA_958510825.1 Brachypterus glaber | reverse complement strand
AATTTAAATCTTTTGTTTTAATGCCAAATGGACCAAAGTATGATTTTCGAACCTTCAAGAGGTCACCACATTTAGAGGTTAGAGACTCGCATAAGAACATAATGCATAAAGTTCTTCCAAATAAACTATTCATGTGTGGTACCAAATTGTTCGCAAGAAAATTCTCTTTTATTTTAACCTTATGAGCCACCCTCTTTCCATTTGAAAAAAAAATACTTATGGACCAAAGTATGATTTTCTATCCTTCAAGAGCCCACCACATTTAGAGTTTTGGAAAAAAAACAAAAACCAAAATAGTACTAGATACTAGACCAACAGTTAAGCAAATAAGCTAATTTAAGATTTAAAATAAAAATTTAAATAAAAAATTACATGACAAAAATTAACAAGTGTCACATGCTTGTTCTCAGAATGTATTTCTAAATAAAAATATACAGGGCATTCCATTTAAAAATCGAAAGTTAGATTCATTTCCGGTGAAACCGGAAGTGACAAAAAATGTCAAACCATGTCAAAAAATCCTAAATTATACATAATATAGCTCCTGCAAATTTCACGATCCTACATAAAAAAATAAAAAAGTTAAGGGGGTTGAACCACCTTCCTGAAACACCCGGTATAGTCGATAAAAAAAACGGTAATGATGATTTCCAATTTCCGAGAACAACTCATAGATTAACAGAAGTTAGCGGCCAATTATCCAGAAGGAAAAGGGCAAAAATTAATTTGGAATTGGAATTGGAGATGACTATTAATTTGAATTTTGAGGTTATATCTGTTGACAGTTACAATTAATTATAACTGTCAACTGTCAAAATTCAAATTAATTATTTAAAGTCAAACAAAATCGTTATTTTATTAAAAAAGTAAAAAACTAAAACTTTTAACAAAAAAAAATTAACCGACTTCTATGTCTCTAAAAAGTAAAAAATAAGCTGTTTGATGTGAAATTGGCACTTAAAAAAGTCGGTCTGTCACAAAAAAATGTATTTTTCCCCCATTTACCCCCCCCCTGCCGCACCCCAATGTTCACCAAAAACAATCCCGAGCGAAAAATACCAAATTTTAAGTCTCTAGCTTAAAGCGTTCTTAAGTTATCGTGCCCACAAGATTTCCCGGACAGACCGATCGACCGACCGACTCACCGACCTACCGACAGACCGACCGACAATTTTTTTTTGCTTGAAATTGATTTATATCGACTTAAAACGTCATAAAACGCAAAAATACGCAAAAAAATAAAATTTTCAAAATGGGAAAACAAAATAGTTTAATTTTTCTTACATAATTTTTAATGTATTCTTTTACGGTGTAATACCGAGTATAATAATTCAATATTTTATAACTCATTCTGAAGTCTGAATAGGAAGATTACTTACCATTATATTTTTCATTTTAATACAAATTTTCCTTGTTATAGGACAAAGTAGTTAACTAGTTTTGAATGAAATTTACATAGTAGTTTCAACGTAACAATGCAACAATGTAATTTTGTTGAACGAATCCATATTTCACTGGAGAACTATGGCAATTTACACATACAGAGCGTGTCAAAGTCCGCCCGCCCTCCTTTAACTTTTGAACGACTTAAGATATCAACTTGAAACTAAAAACACTTAAATAACCCAAATAAATTTTAGGTATATATTTTATATGTTTAGGGGGCATAATGGAGACAGGGGGGCAAGTGGAGACATTTTTTTAAATGGAAAGAGGAGTGGTTTGATACATCATTTTAAAGCTTATAAAATTTTCTATTCGACTATATAATTTTTATTTTTTTAAACCTTTTTTAAGGTTCTCATTTTTCAATTTTTTTTACTAAAAAATGCCTTCTTTTAAGTTATTGTTTTTGTAAAATTTTATATATATACCATTAAAAATTAGTTTAAAAGTATAATTGATAAATTTGCATGATGAAATAAACCATTTTTAGAAAATTGATTTTTTTTTAAGAATATATTTGGGAATTTAAAGTAAGCCCCAAAAATTGATAAAAAAAATAAAAAATATGTAGGCAAATAGAGAATTTTATAAGTCTTAAAATTATGTATCACACGACCCTATTAAAAAAACCCCACCTTGCCCTGTCTCCATTGTTCCTCCTAAGCATATTTGAAATAGCGTAGGAAATTTCAACAGGTGATTCTAAATGATAAAATATGACAAAAAGTTCCTATAAACATATGTCTAAAAATGCGTCATAAGGGAGCTACGCCCCTTTGAAAGTGGCTAAAAAAATCGGTTTTTGTTTAATAACTCAGGAACCCTTTGAGATATATTAACGAGGTTTTGCATGTGAATTAATCCTAATAAGGCCCATCTTTGTATGTCATTTTCACGTACTTATTTAAACCAGGGGTGTGCGAAACGGGAGGGCCTTATCAGTTTTTTGTCCCAAACTTTTTCTGTGTAACTTTTTTGCAATTTTATTTTTGAAATATGATTCCTCAGGTCAAAATACATAAAAAAGGTACTCTTGTTGTAATACTGTAGGATTAACCGTTTTCGAGAAAAATTCTTTTGAAGGTGAAATTCCACGGTTCGAGGACGAAAAATTAAATACTAAAATGTTGAAAACCAAAAGCAGGGCGAATGTACATTAAAAACTAAGAAAAAAACCTCATATACAGGTACTTCCAAAAATCAATCCTAATGGAGCTATGGTCTCCTAAATATGCACCATTTGGTAAAGGGCTATGGTACCTTTAAAAGCGTTTTTTCGACCTACATGTATGGAAACTTTTTTTCTTAGTTTTTGATGTAGTATAACATTGCATTATTGAAATTTTGGTTTTCGACATTTTAGTATTTAATTTTTCGTCCTCGAACCGTGAAATTTCACCTTCAAATGAACTTTTATCGAAAACGGTTAATCCTACAGTATTACAACAAGAGTACCTTTTTTATGTATTTTGACCTGAGGAATCATATTTCAAAAATAAAATTGCAAAAAAGTTACACAGAAAAAGTTTGGGACAAAAAACTGATAAGGCCCCCCCGTTTCGCACACCCCTGGTTTAAATAAGTACGTGAAAATGACATACAAAGATGGGCCTTATTAGGAATAATTCACCTGCAAAACCTCGTTAATATATCCAAGGGTTCCTGAGTTATTAAATAAAAACCGTTTTTTTAGCCAATTTCAAAGAGGCGTAGCTCCCTTATGACGCATTTTTAGACATATATTTATAGGAACTTTTTGTCATATTTTATCATGTAGAATAACCTGTTAAAATTTCCTACGCTATTTCAAATACACCGTGTATATACAAAAAAATTATTTGGGTTAAGTTATTTGAGGCGTATAGTGCAAGAGTGGCCCATCCCACTTTATGGAAGTATCGAGATAATGGCTATTTAAATTTCTCCGATTTTTTAGTCTTTGATCTAGGACGCATTATTTTATTTAAAATTTTTCTGTTAGGGTTTTTAGACTTAACCAACATTAAGGTAATGTATGACAAACAAATTTATTTTACTTTCTTTGCTTTCTTAGAGAAAAAAATTGGTGGGTCACTATGCACAGTGTAATCGTGACGATTTTGTACGCCTGACAAAAGAGCCTTGAAAATGGCTACATAGGTAGCTGAAAGTCGGCTAGGCTATTAATAAATTTTATACCGAAATACACAAAAACATTCTTTAATTCTAAACTATACATTGTGTTCATTTTGGGCCACTATTGCATTACGAACGAGATCTGACCTTCTGACCCTCTTTTATTCTAAAATCATGGGGATAAAAATATTCTGAGGACTTTAGATTCCGCGACCCAATAGTAGTTAAAAAATACCCAACCTAGAATATGGAAACTTTAAATTTATAGGTAGATATAGAATAATAGGGATATTTAAAAAAAAATGGATCCTGTGACAAAACTAAGTAGGGGTGCGGGGTAAGGAGAGGGGTGCATAATGGGACAAGCTTGTCAACACGTACTAAAAATGGTCAAAAATCATCACTAGGGAGTCAAAAATGAACTAAAAATATGTTACGTAATACGGTTCTTATGTAATAAAGTAACATTTTTATGATGTAGAACTATTAAAAAAGCGACAAAAAAAGCAATGTATTTTTTTATAAATTATTTTTAAATTGGCATAATTGCCTGTACTTAAATTTAAAAAATAAGACTTTTAAAAGTATTTAATGTAAAAAATGAAGTAGTCGAACTTTACAAAATAAAAATAAAAAAATATAAAAAATTAGCCTCAGTAAGCCTCGAAGCTTGTCTGTTTTAAATTAAAACTTTTAATTAAGCCTAAATAAACTATATTACAGAAGTACTTATAAAAAAGCTTTTTACGTTTTTTAATTTTATTTTAGTGGCCAAAATAATCCTGTTTTCGATGTAATTTTTTTGTAAGGATAACCAGTTAGACAGTTTCAGACAAAATAGACACCGTTATTCAAAAGGGAACTAATGTGTGTTTTCTTGATAATGACGGTGATTTTATAAGCTGGATCGTCTACGCGGGTCTCGTAAACAAACATCAAGTTGTTTTGTCTATAAAAAATAAACCAAAAGAGGATTTTTATAACTTAGTAAAGTTGGAGGCGCGATGTGTTTAATGAAATCGACCAGATTTACATACAGTTGCAATTAAAACAAAGTACCATCGCGTCCAATAAACTTCGCTGCACCAAAAAGTTATACCTACATATTAAAACCAACGTAAAACCTAGCAAGAATTACTTTTAAAACAATATTGTTTATTTTTAAAATGAAAAATAATATGTTGCCGTCCTATTTATGTAAACAAATAAATCTTAGTCATAATAGTCATGGATACCAAACTAAAGTTTATTTTTTTAAGGTATAGTTATTATAAACCTTCCCGCTTGTAAACAATCTCGAAATTACCATAGCAACGTAAGAAGCATGCGAAATGATTAGGCCCAATTTACACAACCTTAAATCGATGACGTGCCATTAACGAGAACAAAACAAAGGTTTATTCCTCTAAATTATTGGAATAAAAGCGATTTTGTAAGCAAATTTTGTTTCTACAGGAATACAAAAGTGTTTTTAGTAACAGCGTTATCAATTCTCTTTTTTTTACATCAAAATCACAAAAACAAAGTAACTAAACAAAAAATTATAAATTTTGGTTATGTTGACATTCAAAACAAGCATTTGGCTTCAGTGTAAATCGGACTTTGTGGAGTATTTAGCGGCAAATTTAAAATAACTATACCTTAAAAAAATAAACTTTAGAGACAATAAAATATTAATAAAAGAGTTTAACAAAAGTAGAACAACAAATTCTCTTTTCTTTAAAGGTTTTCAAATTTATAATGATTTACCAACTAATCTAAAAAATTGTAGTAAATACTAAGGTTTTAAAAAATTACTATTTAACTATGTTGTTGATAACTATTAATATTTGTATCCTTTGTAAAAGCATGTAAGAAAAAAATAGCTTTAGCTAAATAAATATTATTATATTATTATTATTATTATTATTATTAACAGATAAGGAACATTTTAGCCCTTTCGGTTCTGTAGGGACATATTTGTCCCAGCATATGTTCAAAAAATCCCATAGCCAAAAAAGAACATTAAAAATGCACAGAACAGGGACATTTTAGTATTTTATATTCCAAACTTGATATCAAGTGATATCAATACTTAACTATGTTACTAATGGGATATAAAAAGTCCAGCTTTAAAGCACATACACAAGAAACCAGTTAGTGTGTCAAATTTACGTATTTCTTTTTTTGTCGGATTCTTATGTAGAAAAGTGTTTTACGTAAACAATCCGATTTTTTTTATTTTAATTTGACACACTTACTGGGGTTCTTTGTGCTGGGTCATATATTATGTTAAATTGGGAGAAGCATATCCCACTTAGTTTTCGTAAAAGAATATATAAAAAATTAATTTCACTTGTTTCGTACTTTTGATAGTGTTTGACGTTATATTCACAAAAAAAAGTTTCCGAAATTCAAAGAAAACAAATCCGGAGCGAAAGGGTCAAATAATTATAATTTTGACAAAAATAATCAAATTAACATAAATAATCAAATTCAGTTAAATACATTTCCGTAGGAACCATCTTTTTGTTATAAACCAAATTTTATTATCTTAACTATAACATACTAGTATGGCTTGAAAAGTGTTGTTTAAATGACGTCATAGTTAGTTGGTAAAGTAGGACACTATTATACCAAAATCTTTTTCGAGGTTAAAAAGTTGATTGAGTTGTTTATTTTACGAAATTTTAAATTGAGAACCAAAAATGAGGTCTACAAGGAAAAAATTAGGCTTGTCCTAACTTTGCAAAAACATTTTTGTATAAAGCTTATAAATTACTTACTTTTATTTAACTCATTTATTATAGGTACCTACATTATCCACGACTGATATGTGACGATTATTTAAAATTATTTCAGTTTAATCCGTTCTTGCATAAAAGAGTGCCTGGCAAAACAATCTTATAAAGTCCTCGCTCGGGATTGTTTTTGGTGAATATTGGGGTGATCCCCTTGCAAAGGGGGAAAAATACATTTTTTTACAAAAATTTGAAAATTGCTTTATAGGGGGTTCTAATGTTGCTGAAATTAAATCTGATAATAATATTTTCTGACTCCACCCCCGCAGGGGTGAAAGGGTAAACATTTTTAAATATTTTCAATATTTTCATCAAAATCGGTAAATAGGGGTTTTTGAGGTCGACGAATATGAATCTGATAATAAATTTTCTCTAATTTCACCCACTAAGGGGCGTGGGGTAGTTTTCTTGAAAAATAGTATATTGGGGTTTTGAGGTTGCTAAAAGTGAATCTGATAATTAAAAAATCCCAAATCCACCTCCTGGGGGGCGGGGCGGTAGTTTTCGTGAAAATTGGTATGTTGGGGTTTTTGAGGTTGCTGAAAGTGAATCTGATTATAAAAAAATTCTAACTCCACCCCCTAAGGGGCGGGGAGTAGTTTTCGTGAAAATGGGTATATTTTTAAGCTTACTAAAAGTGAATCTGATGATAAAAAATCCATTTCACGCGCGGAGGTTAAAAATGGGAACGTTTTTTTACTGGGCAGTGTATTAAATATAGAATCAAAATCAAAACTTGATTACACATTATTAGAAATGTTATACTGACATTAAATATATTATTTTTATAAAATCTCAAAAATTTAAACAAAAATAGAACTACAACGATATGTTAAATTAAGGAAATCGAAATTTAAAATTAAATAAAGATCTCGGAGATCTATCCTAAACTAATCCAAACTATATTTCAAACAGACTAAAGCATTTATCTGCAAAAAAGAGGTTAAACAAAAAAAAATGAAAAGATTAATTTATATTTAACTTGGTAGGTAATCGGAATAAAATTGGAGAGATGGCAGCAAATTCAAGTCCAAAGCTCAAAAACAGCCCAAAAATTGAACAAACATTTTTGGATTTTTTTTAAATAAAAATATTAAAGGGATAGGCAACAATCTCCGGTCTAACATGTAAAACATTGTAACCATAAATATTTAAAAACTCTATTTGTTTAATAACTAACCTATCCCTATGAAATTGTTGTTGTACAAAATGGCGAATTGTACTAGCAAATCTGTAACTCTATTATTATTATTATTAATATCGTTACTCGAAATATGCAAAACACTTACTTCCTTTTCATAGTCATGGTTGTTGCACAACACATGGTTGGCAAAGTTGGACTTATAGTTCAGACCCTCTAGAACAACATTTGTACGTACCTAGTACATGAAAGTTTTAATTGGTTCTTACACTGATTTTACGATAGAAAGTTTTGGGTTTCTGTAGTCAATCGTAAAAAAAATGGCGTAAGTTTTTCGCGCCATCTGCATCAAGTAATTTATGTAACAATCTGTTTGTTAAGAAAATATTATTAAATCTACAATCGTTATAACTTTTGAAATTGATTTTACAATGGAAAGTTTATGGGATGTATTTTAGTGGTTGAATCTGGATAAGGGTTATCTACATGTTTTTGAGGTTATGATAGAAGAAATTTTATTTATTTAAAACAATTATAACAATTGTATCTGGTCAAAAAGGACGATAGTTCAAGACCATAAGTGACCAAAAGGTCATAATTAATGAAGAGAAGAAAAAAAAAAGATTTTACAATAATAATAATAATAATAATAATAATAATAATAGTAATAATAATAATAATAATGATCTTTATTTCACAAATTAAAACGGCCTAGGTAAAAGCTATCACAGGAACAGGTTAGTTTATAAACGCTGCACGAGCGCTCCTTTCCACAGGATCAATTTGGTCTTTTTTATAGGATAATAGGAGATTAAGGTTAGAGGGGGCTAAAAAGGAAACGGAAATTTTAAACTGAGATAAGAGTTTATTTATTCTTATTGAAGGGTACCTGTGTATGGAATACTACAAAAGGATGTTGTGTTTAGGGTTGAAATAGGTATATCCAGGGGATATACTTTCTGGATATAGAGTATATCCAGTGGATAGCCTGAATTGCCATTAGATGTCCCATGGACATCCAAATGTCCGCCCATATCCAGATCCTGGCAGGATATCCACCCTATATCCACGAGATATCCAGTGGACATCTATTTTTTTAAACTCCACATCCTGAATATCCTGGATATCCATGATGGATCTCTAATGGATATCCAGTGGATATATTTTGAGGAGTTTAAAAAAAATTGATGTCCACTGGATATCTCGTGGATATCCTGCCAGGATCTGGATATAGGCGGATATTTGGATGTCCATGGGACATCTAATGGCAATCCAGGCTATCCACTGTATTTACTCTATATCCAGAAAGTATAACCCCTGGATATCTAATAGTTATTATGTGCTGTCTGGGAGGTTACTCTTACTAAACTATATTTATGAAGTTTTTTAATTGTTTATCTGCGCCCGTGAGTTAAAAAGCTTTTAGTCACTGATTTTGCTTGAGTTAAGAGCTTCTTAACTTACGCATTGTCATTATAGCACTCTGTTTCAAAAAACAATCCCAGTTTATTGCGAATATCTTTTAAACGAAACATCCGAACTGCTCTCCCCAGACAGCACATAATAACTATTAGATATCCAAGGGATATACTTTCTGGATATAGAGTATATCTATTGGATAACCTGGATAGCCATTAGAGTTCCCATGGACATCCAAATGTCCGCCTATATCCAGGCAGGATATCCACTGGATATCCACGAGATATCCAGTGAACATATATTTTTTTAAACTCCCTAAAGTACATCCACTGGATATCCATTAGAGATCCATCATGGATATCCTGGATATCCTTAATGGATGCCTATTTTTTTAAATTCCCTAAAGTATATCCACTGGATATCCATTAGAGATCCATCATGGGCATCCTGGATATCCCGGATATCCATGATGGGTCCCTAATGGATATCCAGTGGATATACTTTAGGGAGTTTAAAAAAATAGACGTCCACTGTATATCTCGTAGATATCCAGTGGATATCCAGTGAATATCCTGCCAGGATCTGGATATTGTCATTATATCACTCTTTTTCAAAAAACAGCCTCAGTTTATTGCGAATATCTTTTAAACGAAACGTCTAAACTGCTCTCCCCAGACAGCACATAACAACTATTAGATATCCAGGGGATATATACTCGGCGCATTATCTATCTGAGTAACAAACTGGATCAAGGAAGCTATGATTAGTGGTTTAAAAATGACTTTTAGTAATATTTTTGTAGCCCATTGTGCTTTTGATAATTTTTAACATTTAGGTTAAATTGACTGTCATTTTACGTCTTACAAATAATAACAAAATCTGTTTAAAAAGTAAAACTTTGTTCAAAATTATAATAAAAGTAAGTTTTTATTCATAAAGTGCTATTATAAACTTAAATTTAACATTACCTGAATAAAACTACGGACCAGTATTATTTTAACCAAAAAATTCTCTGTTATAGTGTTTACTTCAAAAATTTATAGAGCACTGCATTATATTACTTCATTTAAACAAAATGTTTATAGATTGATGCTTTAGTTTTCTTTTTATGCACTTTTCTTGTTATTTCTTCTTGCTAAAGCAAATTATTTGGATTTTTTTAAATATGTCAAAATAATGTCTTGATTGACAATAAATTTTAAACAAGATGAAAATCTTACATAAGGAACTAAATACAGCCTGTTCCAGAACTCGCGTACAGAAATTTGAGGGTATATTAAAAACCCTCTGGAAAATATGAAAAAAAATTCAAAAAAATCCATCTTCAATACTAATTAAAAAGGAAGCTATTTAATCTGACCAATCCTGTTGCTGATGTTAAATTACCTACAAATTAGTTTTTTCCTACTTATTAGTAACTATGGTTGCATTTTAATTGTTGACGCGTGCATTGTTTGAGACTTTCAACTTTAGAATCTTTTTAGGTTATTATATTTTGACAAAACCGACAGAGATATTCTATTTTTATAGGGTCACTCCATCCGGCGGTGGTTTTTTGACATTAATAAATATTTATGTCACATTAATCAACATGTCAACCTACAGAATATGTACCTGCAATAATTAAATTTGCTCCCATAGCTACAAATTCAACTTTTAAAGGTAATTTAACATCAGCAACAGTATTGGTCCACTTCAAGCGTTCTTATTTTTGAATTGAACGAAGATGGATTTTTTTTGACGTTTTTTTCATATTTTCCAGAGGGTTTTTATTAAACCCTCAAATTTCTGTACGCGAGTTCTGGAACAGGCTATATATTCTGCCAACCAAATAACAAGAAACAAATGACCATCAACTCAGATAGATAATGCGCGGAGTTTACTTTCTGGATATAGAGTATATTCACTGGATATCCACGAGATATACAGTGGACATCTATTTTTTTAACCTCCCTAAAGTATATCCACTGGATATATTTGTGTTTTAATTAAATTAACTTTCGTAAAATAAGTATTTGGGAAAATGCAATATACTATTTACTGTGAATAGTATATAATTGAATGCGAAGCATTACATATCTTCATGACTTATTTTTTAAAGCTATTTTTATAAAATGCATCGTTTTCAGCTGCTGATAAATTTAACGTCAGCTTAGTCGAAGAGATCATCAGCTCTGCATTCAATTAAACAAAAGCGGGTGAATATTAATAATGAATTTTGAACAAAAGCGGGATAATATGCACCTATAATGAGATAAATTAATCAATATTTATATAACCAGTATATAAGTACACTGAAAAAAAATCAATTAAGTAAAACTACGTATGTATACGCACCTACGGGTGATCAGTAACTGACATGCCATAACTTAAGAGGTGATTCTACATCCAAAAATATGAGAAACAGTTTCTATAAAGGTTAGTCTGGAAATAAGCCCTAAGAGAGCTACGGTCCTTTGAATATGACATATTGAATGGGGAACAAAAAAAGCATCAGTTATCTGACAATTTTCCATAAGGTAGGGGTGACCGGGGATAATTGTCGCACTTTTCATTCAAAATCAGTTTTTTCCTTTATTTTTGTATTTTTTTTTAATTGACCTAATGGTAATTTTAGCTGCATGTTTCGGTAACATTATTTAAAGAAAAAACATGGAAAAATTTATAGGGTATTAGAGTTATGTTTTTTTTATGAAGTCTTGAAAATTGCGACAACGTGCCCCATCACTGGGCACGTTGTCGAGGCACTTCGAGTATATTTTTTTGAAGAAATATAAAGGCATTTATAAAAATTATAAATAACTAATAAGACATGTGCCTCCCCACAAGCTGATTGTTATCTAACTTTTTACTTTTGTGCCAAAATTTCCAACTTTATAATTAAATAATATTTGTTTGATTTTTTTTTTAACTTAATATAATTTAATAAACGAATCTATTTGCTATTCGACAAAGTTTCACTTTTTTAGACAGTTTTGAATAAAAAAATGCCAAAAAGGAAATGTTATACCATGAACATATCTCCAGATCATGCGATAACTAGCCCCAAACCAAATGCGACAACTAGCCCCAGTGGTCAATTTTACGTTATGTATCAAGTACTTTCTAATTAACGAATAAACACTCCTAAATGACAATATCAACAAATAATATACACCTTAAACTATTATTATACATAAAATTCTCTTATCTTAATGCTTTAAATCAGTAACAATAAGAAAAAATATTTACCACAAAAAAATTACTGGGCTCTTTAATTTTTACATTTTTTGGTTTATCTGGATGTTCTTTTAATTTATTGCATTTAAGTTTACAAATGATAAATGGCACTGTTGTAACGCAGCGGTTAATCTTGGTTTGGCGCAGAAAAATATTTTACTTTTTAAGATATAAGCACTTCGACAACTTACCCCTGCGACAACTAGCCCCGGTCACCCCTACCGCTAAAGTACTTTGGCGGACTGCAGCCCGCCAAAATAAAACAAAAGACAAACTCTTAACAAAAGTGTCACTTTTAACTTAACATTTCTAACCGAAAAATATCGCTTTGGAATACAAGCGAACAAAAAAAATGTTGACATTTAGTAGATCACTTTTTTCCTAGCGTTTAATTAAAATAATAGGGTGAACCATTTAAAAATAAAAAATTGGATTTGCGGTTAAACAGGAAGTGACTTAGATGTACCTTTTATGTTAAAAGTTGACGTTTTATAACAATAAGTGATGTTCCAAATTTGAAATCTCTAACTTTTAAAATTAAAAATACACTGCACAGTAAAAGAGCTTTCCCATTTTTTACATCCGCGCGTAAATTGATTTTTTTTTAATATCAGATTCTCTTTTAGCAACCTCAAAAATCCCAATACACAAATTTTCATGAAAACTACCCCCCGCCTCTCAGGGATGGAATTAGATTTTTTTTATTATCAGATTCTCTTTCAGCAATCTTAAAAACCCCAATAAACAAATTTTCACAAAAACTACGCCTCGCCCCTTTGGGATGGAGTTTGGAGATTTTTTTTATATTCAGATTCAGTTTTAGCAACCAATTTTCACGAGAATTACCCCCACCCCTCAGGGGGTGGATTTAGAATTTTTTTATTATCAGATTCACTTTCAGAAACCTCAAAAACCTCAATATACCAGTTTTCACGAAAACTACCCCCAACTCCTCAGGGGGTGAAATTAGAAAAAAAGTATTATTAGATTCGTCGACCCCAAAAATCCCTATATACCAATTTTGACGAAAATATTGAAAATATTTAAAAATATTTACCCCCTCACACCTGGGGGGAGAATTTTTTTATTATTATATTCAACTTCAGCAACCTTAAAAACTCCTATATAGCAATTTACAAATGTTTGTAAAAAAAATGTATTTTTCCCCATTTGCCCCCATTGCCGCACCCCAATGTTCACCAAAAACAATCCCGAGCGAGAACTTTTGGTAACACACCTGTATACAAAATGTCAACTCTCTAGATTAAAGCGTTCTTAAATTATCGTCCTTACAAGATTTTGCGGACAGAACGATCGACCGACCGAACGAAAATTTTTTTTTTTTGCTTGAAATTGATTTGATTGACATAAAACGTCATAAAAATTCGCAAAAAAAAATGTTTGAAAATTTTTGCACGAATACAATGCTTTCCGAATTTTTGAAAATTTCAAAATGGGAAAGCAAAAAGAGGGGTGCACCATGGTCTTGATACACCCGGTATAGGTACAAATTGTACCGTACATCACGCATAGAAAAAACGGATTCCTTGAACCAAGGACACGTGTCTTTGTATATGTTCAAAACCATATTATAGCCTAGCAGTTAATTATAACTTTTATTATAACTTACTCAGTTAGGTTGGCCATACAATCTTCCATCGTATTTAAAGTATACCCGAGCGGAGAATATACTTAACCACTTATCACTTTATTCGGGAGCGGGTATTCTAGGAGACGGCGCTTAGGAAACAGATAAAACGATTTCTTCTTAACTTAAGAATAATATATTAAATAAATGTGAATAAATTCTTCAAGAACACGAAAGATCAATTCTTACTTCTATGCATAGCCCTTAAATTCTAATTTCCATTATGTAATAGTTTTCCATTAAATACTTCTAAATTAAAACATTCTATGTTTGAAATCCCAACTAATCGCAATCATTTTCAAATCCCAATTTATTGTCCACATTTTTCTTAGTGTATATTTAAACTGGTTCGTAAAAGTCATTTAAATTATTTTACAAAATATTTTTCAAAGTTAATTAATATTCGTCAAAATTTCTATCAGTGTTCATACTATCAATATTTATAAGTGTCCAAAATTAATTTTATGAATAATAAAACGAGTCTCAAAATTTTTCTAAGTTTAAAAACTATTTTAAATTCAAGAATAAATCTCAAAATTAAATCTCACAGAAACTACATTTTCACTTTTGAATTTGTCATAGTGACACCCTGAATAAAACTGAATAATTATGAATCTTTTCATGAGTTTATATACCCAATAAGAAGGTCACTAGTTAAATTTATTTGACAATGCTATTAGCGCAAAATATCTACAAAGATACCGCGCATATTTAATTACCCCGACAAAAGAGTTTCAGTCTCATCAATTTGCAAACTAATTGCTATTTCTGACATCTGAAACGATCATTTTAACCATAAATTAAATTTGTATAAATAATTTGGACTATTAGACAACTTTTAAGTTATACCGACAAGAATTACCGAGGAGGGGTCCGATGTAATTTAGGTCAAACCGGACTTTACCGAAGCCGAATCTCGTGAAGCCAGATTGTATCATAGCGCAATATTAAAGAAATATTATTTTAAAATTTTAACTACATATAAAATATTCGGATCATAACATAGCTCTCCCCCTAATTTTTGAAAAATGATAAGCATTTTTCAAAAAGAAAATGTGCAACATTTTCCTGTTCGGTTCTTGCTTAAGTTGGAATTTCAAAACACATTACAAAGACCAAAAACCTATATCTAAATCATAAGAACAACTAAAACATTACTTTTAAGAACAACAAGTTATAACTTCCTTATACGTTTTATAGTTAATAATTTACATTATAACTTACATAAACTTTACAATAGGCATCTCTATTTTATTCATTATACCATAAACTTCAATAAAAAAACTTGCTAAGTTATATAGTTAATAATATGCAATATTATACAACTTTAATAACTGCAACTTCGCACACTTAAAAAAAAATAAGTTATACCATTAATGAATAACCCCTTACATATTTTAACAAAAATAAAGTTCAATATTCATATAGCCACTTATTGGACTAGGTATTTATAATCATTCGTAACTTACTATATTCGAAATATCCCTCGTATTGATACAACTTCTACTACTTTTCCGAGAATCTCTAACTCATTTTATAATTAACTCCATTTATTTCAAAAAAAATATACTATAGTATTCGCAAAATTTATTGCGACCAACCTCACTCACTATTTGTCGACTATTTATCGGTGCCTATCTTATACTTCATAAAAAACTACCCACTTTTTTTTTTAGTTTTGAAACAAAAATTAATTCCTCCACTTGGGTAACATCACGGCTCCTGTCACCAGGTTCCATGGCAATTTTTAAAGTTTGAGTCTTTACTTAATTGTAATACTTTTTGTCAAATTTCTTACTATTTCCAGATTTTAATAATCGTACTATCGTAATACTATTTGCGAAATTTTGCGCACATTTTCGTAAATTTCTTACAAATTTTTCAAAAACCCAGAACTCCAAATCTGCACCATTTTATAACTTCCACTTTTGCTTAAGTAGCAAACTTAAAAACATAAAGGACTCTGTCCTTCTTCAACATTTTCATGTAACAACCAAGTGTTACTTACTATAACACCAATTTCTCGGACCTTTAATATAATACGTCAATATATTATACTCCCAACTCGATATTTAACTTTACGTAACGTATCCCTCCAATATCCTAACTTTCTACGTAAATTCCAAGATAAATCCCAATAAAAATAAACCTACATTGCAATGAATTGCAGGCATTCTCAAGTTATCATATAAATGCTTTGAGACAGAATAAGTTTATTTGATTTATTTTAAACTACGTTAAGCTGTTTAACGATATATTACGCTTTTTTTTACCAACTGGTTAATTTTTGTTTTTACAAACATAACCCTCATATATTCCAAACTTTTACATAAATTATAATAAAAAATCATCCTACATTGTAGGCGTTCTCTAGTTATTGTAATAACTTCTCTGAGACCTTTTCGATATTTTATTTTATTTACACTCTATAATACTATAGGCAGAAAGACTACGTTAGCCTTCTGAAAGTAAAAGCTTAATAAATATATTTATTAGTTACATATATGCGATATACGCACACCTTTTATACGATATTTCGAATTCAACAAAAAAAATACTAAAAAACAAAAACATAACTCATTATTGAACTTAATTTTGTTCATGCATATGTTTCACCCATTACACCAAAAATTGTATCTTTCATTACAAAACATTACTAGTATTTCAATATATCCAACCAAAATAAATTTAATAATATATAACTTGCTGCCTTAATTTATTTTTGAACTGGACCTTTAAAACCTTTGATAACCTTTAACCTTAGTTTTTTCACAAAAAAAAACTGTTACTCAAATACATTTTAAAACCAATACAACTCTTTAACCTTTGTCCACAGAAAACTATTTTTGTTATAATTTTCATAAAATAAAACTGGCTTTCCCTATTTTTACAAACATCTAAATGGGAAAGCAAAATATGCGACCATCTGTGACAATATGTGACTGTCTATCTCTTTGTGCAATAAATATCTTGCCTAAACAAAATAAAGTTATATAAACCAACGATAAAACTGCAAATTCCATAAAAAAATAATTAAATACACGGAGAAAAATATAGTTACGCTCAGTTTGGCCAGTACTGAACAAACAGTATTTTTCCATAAAACTGTAGGTTTTCTCAGATTATACTAAACAAATTCGCTTTGACTTAAAATTATTTTTAAAAAACTATAGACTGAAATTAAGAACAAAAATAAAATATTATTTCGAAAGAACAAAAAAAAAAAATCTGAGAAAATAACAAAAAATACTCATCACGTTTGGGGTAGCTAATCCCATACGAATAAATACTTTTTTTTATAAACTGATTATTCACATCTTCAATAAGATAGATAAAATTGTTTTATAAATATACTAAGATAAAAAATGAAGTCACAAAATAAACCATTAAATTTTCAAATCGTAAACACTATTAATTTTTATTACATAAACACTTTCAAAGACCCAGCGTGCACCTGTGGGTGAAGAGAGACTTACGTATTTCCTATACACTGAAAGCAACATTACAAAATTATAATAAAGTGGTTCTTAAAATATTTTTTTTATAATAAAAAAAAAATCAGAAATCAACTAAACATTTTTCAAGATATTTAAACTACATCCAAGTAGGCATTCCTTAGATATAAAACCCCGATATTTTTTGGTAATTTTTAAACATTTTGTTTAAATTTTCACACTGAATTACAATAAAAAAAAATTAAATATTTCTGTCTCCATTAAAATAACAATCAAATTCCAGTTAAAAAAAAATAAATGTTAACCGTTAAAAAAAATTATATCTAGGTACACTTTAATAAAAAAAAATATATTTCTATAAAATAAAATTCAAAATTTAGTTTTCAAGAAAAATTTAATCAAATATAACCCTTAGAATAAAAGATAAAACATTATACTGTAGATATACGTTAATAATAAAAAATCAACAAAAAAAAATAATAAAATAAAAAAAAAATATTTCTTTTTTTTTTTTAAAAATATTACTTAAAAAAAATTCTGTACTATTTAATGAAAATAAAAAACGTATTATAAGTTCCAAAAAAGTAAAAAAAAATTCTGAGAATAATTATAATTATTCTATGCTTTAATAAAAATATCATTTTTAAAAAAAAAATAATAATATACAAACCTAAAAAAAAATTATTTACGTTTTTTTTTTAAAGTACGCTAAAAAAAAATATCGAAAAAATAAAAATATCCTTAAAAATTATTCCATTAAATAAAATAAGGTACACGCTAATGAATAAAACTAAATGTATATTTTCTTTCCGCCCAGTTCAAATTAAAATTATCAAATACTCTAAACCTAAGTATAATCATTTCTTTCTGACAAAGGAAAATACTATTGAAAAAAAATATTGCTTAAGTATTAAATCGTATTTTTATACTTTATTTTAAAGACAAAAAATTCTACCATTGTAATATAATTAAAATTAAAAAACCAAAAATTCAACAAAAAACACTTATAATTTCCAAAAAAATTTAAATACGATTTCATACTTTACAAATCTACAACGAATAACTTGAGAAAAAACATACCAACATTTTTGATAAAAAAAAAAAATAATTTTTCCCTTCAATTTATATTTTGCTATAGGCCATAAAATTCTGCAATTTTTGCAAAATATCACCCTTCTTCCATTTTCATGATGCGGCCATTTTTTGATGTTTATCAGCTTTTCCTTGCCTTTTCTGCCATTATTTAAGTTTCTGAAGTGTCTGTTCCCTTGCCTATTTTTGATTTTAAGCAAAAATAATCCAGTCTCACATCAAAAACGATTTTTTAAATTTATTTCTCATAAAAAATAAAATCATTCATATTACCGACTCTTTTGTCATAATTTCGTTTCTTATTTGATTTTTTTTATTAATTACTTCTGCACAAAAATCGCTTTTGTCCCGTATGACTTGAACACCATTGTAGTGAAGTCGAATTCTATCACTAATTTAGTGATGTGGTTTTTTACTATTAAATATTTTTCTACTAATGTAGTGATGTCGAATTCTAATTCGGTTATAGCCTAGCAGTTAATTATAACTTTTATTATAACTTACTCAGTTAGGTTGGCCATACAATCTTCCATCGTATTTAAAGTATACCCGAGCGGAGAATATACTTAACCACTTATCACTTTATTCGGGAGCGGGTATTCTAGGAGACGGCGCTTAGGAAACAGATAAAACGATTTCTTCTTAACTTAAGAATAATATATTAAATAAATGTGAATAAATTCTTCAAGAACACGAAAGATCAATTCTTACTTCTATGCATAGCCCTTAAATTCTAATTTCCATTATGTAATAGTTTTCCATTAAATACTTCTAAATTAAAACATTCTATGTTTGAAATCCCAACTAATCGCAATCATTTTCAAATCCCAATTTATTGTCCACATTTTTCTTAGTGTATATTTAAACTGGTTCGTAAAAGTCATTTAAATTATTTTACAAAATATTTTTCAAAGTTAATTAATATTCGTCAAAATTTCTATCAGTGTTCATACTATCAATATTTATAAGTGTCCAAAATTAATTTTATGAATAATAAAACGAGTCTCAAAATTTTTCTAAGTTTAAAAACTATTTTAAATTCAAGAATAAATCTCAAAATTAAATCTCACAGAAACTACATTTTCACTTTTGAATTTGTCATAGTGACACCCTGAATAAAACTGAATAATTATGAATCTTTTCATGAGTTTATATACCCAATAAGAAGGTCACTAGTTAAATTTATTTGACAATGCTATTAGCGCAAAATATCTACAAAGATACCGCGCATATTTAATTACCCCGACAAAAGAGTTTCAGTCTCATCAATTTGCAAACTAATTGCTATTTCTGACATCTGAAACGATCATTTTAACCATAAATTAAATTTGTATAAATAATTTGGACTATTAGACAACTTTTAAGTTATACCGACAAGAATTACCGAGGAGGGGTCCGATGTAATTTAGGTCAAACCGGACTTTACCGAAGCCGAATCTCGTGAAGCCAGATTGTATCATAGCGCAATATTAAAGAAATATTATTTTAAAATTTTAACTACATATAAAATATTCGGATCATAACATTGATACACCCGGTATAGGTACAAATTGTACCGTACATCACGCATAGAAAAAACGGATTCCTTGAACCAAGGACAGGTGTCTTTGTATATGTTCAAAACCATATTCTCTTGTTTCAAGGCTGGCATTTTCTTGAACCAAAGTCAATGTCCTTGAATTAAGAGCACGGGTTTTGGAGTAAAAATCCGGACATTGACTTTGGTTCAAGAAAATTCCAGCCTTGAAACAAGAGAATATGGCTTTGAACATATCCAAAGACACGTGTCCTTGGTTCAAGGAATCCGTTTTTTCTATGCGTATTGTCTTTTCATATTCCTTATTGGATGTTGAATCCAAAACAAATTTGTATTCCGTTAGAAAATAAAGTTTTAAACCGTTTATTTTAATGTAATTTTCAATGTAAAGAAAAATCTGTTTCCGACGACATATAATTCAGTTAGAAGGACGTAATTGGTTAACTAAAGTGCCCTAAAGAGCGGCATTTTTTCCAGAAAATAGCCACTTTTCTATGTGGATAAAACACATAAATTGGACTGAAGAAGGGACAGATTTTATTTTAAGATAAAACCTGAATAGGACCAAGCTGTTACAATCTGCGAACAATAATTATTGTTATTTTTGTAGTAGATTTTTTTATTAGAGGAAATGCGCCTAATTTCGGATGGTTTCCAAATTTCGGATAGTAGTGTATTTAAGATACTGTCTGCAAAGGTAAACAGAAACCTACTTTTATGTGAAGCCAAAAGTCAAACTAAATCCGTCCTGTAATATGATAACGGTAGAGCTTCTCCCCTTTAAATGGCAGCACAAATCGTTTATATTGCAAATGGCAGTTTTGTGCTCAGTTGCATTATTATGCTTGTTTATTTTATAAATAATCGTTATAAAAGTTCATGATTCTGTCTTGGGTAAGTTATGATCTTAGTTAAGTTGATCCACTATTCATAATTAAGCAATTTGAAAACGTAAACATTCTACAAATTTCTAATCTAAAAAGCAGAAAGTTGCTTAATTTCGGATAGACCATTTTTGTGCATTTGATTCCCAATTTCGGATATCCGCAAGGTAATTATTATTCAGGATAACCAACCATTAATTATTATTTTTATAATGATACAACAAACTAAGATAAACAATTTTGAAAAAACGAAAATTACCTAAGATACTAAGATATTCGAAATTGGGAATCTAAAATTATAGTTCCTATAGTATTTCGTAGAAAATCGCTTAATGATTAAATTACGTCTTAAATGTGAAGGAATAACAAGAAACATAAGCAATGGGATCCAGATCTACTCTTGAAAAATTTTTTTCGGATATGTCCGAAATTAGGAGCCCTTTTTCAAATGCACAAAAATGCGCTGATTTTTTTAACCGTGTTTTTTGGAAAAAATAAACTGTAATAAAATTGCTTTTATAATAAATCATGGTTCGCTATAATAAGTTGTATCTGGTTATATAAAAAAAATATCAAAAAGTAATACCGAGTATTAAATATTGAATACATTGTAAATGGTATCCGAAATTAGGCGACTTTCCTCTATAATAGAAAATCTATATCACAAAATGCACATAGACATAAATTTAAAACAAAAATGTGTACACTGCCACACAAAAAGGGTTGCATTTTCGACGGACTCTTCTAGTCAATTCCTAGGTATTTTTAGCCTTTGAATAATTATAATTTACATCGGCACTTAGCGCTACTAAGATTGTCGACGTATTGAAATCTTCGCCGAAAAGTCAAAATCGTTGATCACGTTTTTTTCACATTTCTCGACATTTTAGACCATTCTGAGTCGAAATCAGTAAAAAAAATTTTGCGTCCGTATGTCTGTCTGTCTGGGTGTAAACTCTAACTCCATTTCTACATGAGATATCGACTTGCAGTTTTTTACATATTGTTTCTTATCGTATTCCGAAGATTATATTTTGGGGGTAAGGGGGTAAAAATAGGGTAAAACTCCTTTTTAGCGTTTTTTGTTTATAATTAAGGCAATTATTATTGTATTTGGTTAATTTAGCACTTATATAAAAAATAATTTTAAATTGGTTAAAAAATGTAATAAACAACGTTTTCCTAAAACGCATTGTTTTCGAGATATTGTCGTTTAAAGCAGTAAAAGGTTTTTTTAGCATATCTCACATATTAATAACCCGATTTCAAAAAATTATATTTTAAATAAAAGCTCTTTTTAAGCTCTATAAAAAATGTTATATACATTTTTTTGCTAGAATATAATGTTTTAAAGATACAGAATTTAAAATCAAACAAAACACCTAGTTTAAAATTTGCAAAACAAAAAAACCGGCCACTTTTTAAACCGTTATAACTTGTTTGCCTTTTCACCGATCCATACAAAATTTGGAATGAATATGCTCAAAACATGTAAGATTATGTAGATAATTTTAATTATTTAAAATATTATAATATTTTTTAGTAATAAAGCTTTTTCTAAAGGGGTTATTTTAAAGCAGTGGGGATTAGAGCAAAATGTATAATTAAATAAAAAATCGTCTTCATTATGTTAAGTGGTCTTTCCTTAATAGTTATGTATATTTTTCTTTTAAGTTAAGATTGTATTTTATTTTTTATATATTTTTTTTGTAAAGGGTACAGCTAGCAGTAAATATCATAAAAACACGGATTAAGTAGTCTGTTACTCATCTCGAATTATTTTTGACATGTCTAAAAAATAATATGTCAAATTGAAAATTATTAAAAATCACGAATCAAAATTATAAACATAATTTTAAATATATATTTTAAAGATGAGCAATAAATAAAAAACGAATATATGTATTTAAATTAAAACATTTGTAGATAAACAAGAAAAAAGTGTAGTTTTGGTTAAAAAGAGAAAAAATGCTTGTTTTAGAAACGTTAACATACGATGAAGGATAATGTGAATTTTTGAAAATCAATAAATCAGAACTTTAACTGCAAATAGACAACCAAGATCCTGTAGCTACCATAATTATATGGTTTTATATTATTTATAATTAAAACAGCGTTTAAAATAATTAATTTTATTTGCAATGAAAATATAATACTTTTTTATTTAGCCAACAGTTAAATCTTGATTTATTTTAGCAATTTCTTGTTTTTTGTGTTATTTTTGTAGAATGTTGGGTACAATTTTTGAATGTGCGTACTTCATTTGTCATTTTCTGTTATTTCTTAACTATTTTCCTTAAAATATACATCTACAATTCAGCTTTTACTTTTTTTCTTATTTTTTTTATGTAATTCGACATTTTCACAGATTTTTGGTCATTTTGAATAGTTTTTAAATTGACAGATTATTTTTTAAGAGATGTCAGATAAATAACACGCCTACTCAATCAGTTTTTTTTATCTTAAAAATTAATGTATTGCAACATGTAGCCTTTCAGAAAAATAAGAATAAAAAATAAACTATAACTTCAAATTTAAATTTAAATATACTTACCTACTGAAGAAAGGCCACTTAACATTATGAATGCGAAAAATTTTCAAATTATACATTTTGCTCTAATCCCCACGGCTTTAAAATAACCCCTTTAGAAAAAGCCTTATTACTGAAAAATATAACAATATTTTAAATAACTAAAATTACCTACAGAATAGGACATGTTTTGAGCTTATTCATTCAAAATTTTGTATAGATCGGTCAAAAGGCAAACAAGTTATAATGGTTTAAAAAGTGGCCGGTTTTTTTTGGCCCACCCTGTAGATGGCTCTAGTGTACAATAATGCCGATGTTTTGACAGGGTGCTTGCAACGTTTCATCTAGTTTCAACCTCAAAAAAAAACATACTTTTCGCTATGATATGATATGTTTTTTGACGTTATGTTGAAAATGGGAGCTAAATTTTAAATTCCGACCACAGATTCGGCTTCAGCTGTTCAAAATACATAGGAATTGGCTAGTCGAGTCCGTAGGAGATCCAACTTTTTTTCGTGTGCCTGACTCTGACTCTTTAAAAAAAAATTGGATTTCGCCTGACTCGGCTCGTCAATTCCTGTGAGTTTTGAGTCGCTGATTCGGAATCTGAGGTCGAGATTTGCAAGTTAGCTCCCATTTTCAACATAACTTCAAAAAACATAGCGACAAAGTACAAAAAAAAGTAAGTTTTTTGAAGTCATGTTGAAAATGAAAGCTAACTTTCAAATTCAAACCTCAGATTCGGATTCAGCGGCTCAAAATACATAGTAATTAACTAGTCAAGTTTGTCGGAGATCCAACTTTTTTTGTGTGGCTGTGTAGTTTGTTACCATTTTAAACACTGAACGATGCCAAATTTGGAACCCCACGTAATTTTAGTTACCATTCAAAGTCTTCAGACTAGGAGAAGTATGAGTAGTTGTCTACATCTAGCAATAGATGGCGCACAAGTAGGTATAGAAGTAATGACTTTACTTTCGAAAATAAAGTCAAAACTGTTTGAGCGTACAGAGTTGACTCTTGGTACTGAAGAGGACCAGCAGCCCGAAACTGTCAGTCTACCAATATCACACTGTACGATGATTAGAAAGTAGACTGGTTGAATAATAAATTAATATTTTTATATTGCTTTCCCATTTTGAAAATTTTCAAAATTTCGGAAAGCCTTGTATTCGTGCAAAAATTTTCAATTTTTTTTTTTGTGTATTTTTGCGTTTTATGACGTTTTATGTCGATATAAATCAATTTCGAGCAAAAAAAAAATTGTCGCTCGGTCGGTCGATCGGTCTTTCCGAGAAATCTTGTGGGCACGATAACTTAAGAACACTTTAAGCTAGAGACTTGAAATTTGGAATACAGGTATGTTACCAAAAGTTCTCGCTCGGGATTATTTTTGGTAAACATTGGGGTGCGACAAGGGGCAAATGGGGAAAAATTTTTTTTGGAAAATTTTGAAAATTGCTATATATGGGTTTTTGAGGTTGCTGAAATTGAATCTGATAAAAAACTTTTCTAATTCCATCCCCGAGGGGGTGAGGGGGTAAATATTTTTCAATATTATTATTTTCTTTAAAGTTGGTATATAGAGGTTTTTGGGGTCGACGAATATGAATCTGATAATACTTTTTTTTCTAATTTCACCCCCTGAGGGGGTGTTATAGTAATACATAAGGTTTTGCTGTTATTTTTACTATACACTTTTCAAGTTCAATAAATAAAGTTGCCTGGGTTCCATATAAAGAAAATCGTTAAGCATTTAAGCTGCTTTTCGTTTAACTGAAAACTGAAGTTTATTGTAAGCTACTTTACTAATTTTGACCTTAACCTAACTTTCACACAACTAAGCCGCTTATCACTCCCCTTAACCGTAAATATGTAGTAGCGACCATCGGCAGTTCGACTAAGTTTGATCTCACTTGACTTATTTAAACGATTGCGTTTGGGCTGAGCCTCTTTAATATAAAAAAAATTGGCAAATGGTTAAAGAAGGGGAGGATTGGTGTAGTTAAAGAATGCGTTTTGTGTATTTCGGTATAAAATTTATCAATAGCTTAGCCGACTTTCAGCTACCTATGTAGCCATTTTCAAGGCTCTTTTGTCAGGCGTACAAAATCGTCACGATCACACTTAAAATAAACATTAATAATAATAAATAGAACTGCAGTACGTTCACAAAGACATTTAAAATAGAAATATAAAATTAATTTTGTGCTGTCAAGGCTGGACGGTAAAGGATTGGTGTAGTGGTCTACCGCGTCTGTACATCACAAGTCTACTAGCCAATAGCGTGAGTTCGATTCTCACTGGCGCCGATTTGCCTTTTTCAGTTAATTAATAATTGAAATTTGGCAAAGGCGTAAGTGAAGCGGACACTCCCTATAAAAACTGGTTCGAAAGTCAGTATAAGCCGGTGGTTCCCTCTACTACTAGCCCACACAAGTCCTGGACTTAGGGGATGCTTAATTAAGTAGAATAGTACGAGGTTAAACAAACAAACAAACAAACAAACAAACACACAAACAAACAAACAAATTCTGAGGTTTTTGCAAAATGCGTGACATTAAAAATTCTAAAAGACAACGAACGTATGGATCCATAGTGGGGTTATATTAAAATAGTAAAAAACAAAAAATAAGGTCCTTTACCCCATATATTTATTAAGAAACACCGGCCGGTTTCGAGCTCTTATTAAACTGAGCCCATCTTCAAGGTGGT
>CAUEHQ010000832.1:0-31251 GCA_958510825.1 Brachypterus glaber | reverse complement strand
GTTCACACTTTGTAAAGTTTACTGTCGTATATGTTATTTTTAATTGGGTTGATTTTATTTATTTAAGCTTATGTTTGGTCTAATATGCAAACAATAAATCTTATTAAACTATTTTTTGCATTGCGACTACCAAAAGTTGATTTTTGTTTTATTATTTATCACTTTTTGATTAAAACCTTAACTTTTGTCATCATTTCGGAACCATAACTTTTTTATTTATGAGCCGATTAAAGAAATAAGAAAAGAAAATTGAAGCCTATAAAATGGCAAATAATTTTTGTTTAAAAGTTTTTTTGTACCGTTGGGCAACTGTCAAAATATAACAAAATGCAATTTTTTTATTTATTTTTTTTTCTGGCCTAATTTTATAATTGCAATGACATAACTATTTTATTTGTCAACCGATTTAAAAAATTAAAATAGAAAATTAAAGCTTGTAAAATACTGATTGCTTCTTTATGGGAATGTTTTTCTTAAAAATGTCAGTAAATGTCAAGTTTTTGGCGTTTAAAATTAGCACCATATAATGAAGGTTTGGTGCAAATTTCAGGCCAATCGGAAGATTAACAAAATAAATCACGTTTTTCATTAAAAAAAAAAAATCCTTGACAGACTTGTTTAATTTTTGGTTCTTTTTACTCGCATTGGGTCCCTAAACACGAATTATCATGATTGGTTTGGAACGGTAAATTTTGGTTATTTCCACTCTAGGGTCAATGTGACACATGATTTACACTAAATGTAAACTGCAGACGTTTAAGATTATTCGGCGTCTCCAGTTTAGGCGCATGCAAGTCGCAGCAATCCAAGTTCTAAGTCGAACTTAGCCGAACATTTACGAATCGTTTGGTTATCCCTTGTGCGTCTGCGTAATACGTTTATGCTCCCGAGACCACCAGAAAAATTGACATTTTGCACAAAAATATTGTTTTTTTCTCCGTGAGAAATTTGTTTTAATAAGTTTTAAGGGAAAATGATTGTTTTCTATAAAGTTATACTTAAACTGTAATTTGGCATACACATGATCCACCTCCAGGGACGTCTACTCCAAAAGCTTAACATTTTTTTTAAAAAATATTGGTTTGGAAGAAAATTGTTCAAAAAAGTTTTGGAGGAAAATTAATAATATTTATGACAACGGAAACTTACTAAATAATAAATCAACTAATATGAGACGACCACAAAAAGAATTTAAGGAATGCCGTGAAATATATATTTTTAAAAATTTTGTGGGGTATAAAAGTGTTGTTAATGTTAAAATGTTAAAATTTTCGTGAAAAATTATTAATTTTTTATGATAAATAAACGTAAGTTATAACTTGTAAACTAAGTTTAAATAATATAAATAAAAACCTCAAAGAAAATTTTAAAAATTAAAAATTTAACACCTACAAAAAAAATTATCATAATTTATTAAGCTTTAAAATGAAATATGACACGACCCCCTTTTTATTTAAAAAAATGTCCCCCTTGTCCCCTGCCCCTAAACCTATTAAATATAACCAAAAAAAATATTTGGGTTGTGTTATTTACGTATTCCGCATTTCAGTGTTGAAATCTTAAGTCATTCAAAAGTTAAATCGGGGGAACTTTAGACACGTACTGTATAGTTAATGATAATGTTTATAGGTAGTAATAGACTTACTAATAGTGCTCCATTTAATTTTCAATTGTTTTTTATACCTTATTATGTAAAAAATAAAACTACTAAAACTACTTAACATTAATTTTAACAATGATGGCGTTTAGTTCCACATTTATTTTTTAATTGTTTTAAACATTCAATTAGAATTTTAATTCAATAAATGTATATAATATATACACGGTGTCCCACGGTAGACAAATCAGTCAAACTGTGGCGTTATTAACAAAGATATCAACATGAAACTTTTACCAGTCAATATGGATCTAATTATTTTCAATTGACCCAAAACAAAAGTTTTCTACTCTTTTTTGGTTTTGAGCTAGAGCTCCACACATGCACTTTTAAAAGCATAACAATACTTTCAAATGCCAAAATTAAAAAAAGTAACAATTTTTCTTTATCATATGATAGTTTTTTTCACTAAAAACAATAATTTTCGATTTAACTTCTTAATTTTATAAAACCTTAAAAAGGGCAATTGCATAATGGAATGACCCCGCTATGGCAAAAGAGTAGGATGCCTTGAAATTACATTTTTTAAAAAAAAGTCGTATATGATGACAATAAATGTCAAATTTGATTTTACATTATAATCAAAAAATTAACAAAGCAAGATTTTTATAAAACCAAGTTTTGAATGCCAAAATGATAACTTTAGAAGTAAGAAAGAAATTATTTTAACTTATGGAGAATGTGCTCGAAATTTAAGAGAAACAACGAGAAGAATAGTAGAAAAGTTCCCCGATGATAGTATTAGTTACTTTAGCGTACGAAGAATTGTTAATTTTGGATACTGGAGGTGTGAGGGACATAAAAAAAGTTTGCGAAAGTCCAGTAACCAAAGATCCTGAAACTATAACTATAATTCAAGAAGCAGTTATCAATGATCCCCACACGTCTACAAGGATAATAGCAAGGGAACATCATTTATCACTCACATCAGTTAGTAGGGTTATTAAAAATTCTAAATTACATCCGTATAAATTATCTTAATCAAGAGTTACATGGGAGGGATTTTGAAAATAGGGTTCGATTTTGTGATGAACTTTTGGAATTAACAGGGGATGACGAGGACTTTTCTACCAAAATTTTGTTTAGTGACGAATCTACATTTAAAAGCAATGGAGTTGCCAACAGGCATAACATGCATTATTGGTCTGTTGAAAATCCGCATTGGGTTAGGCATGTTGACAACCAGCGGATTTGGTCTTTAAATGTTTGGGGAGGGGTACTGGGGATTCGGTTATTGGACCTTACTTTTTTAATAGGCATCTAAATGGGAATATGTACCTAAATTTTTTGCGTGATGAATTACCGGAACTTTTAGAAGACGTACCACTAAATTTGCGAAATGACATAATTTTTATGCAGGGCTCTTGCTCATTTTTTTCATGAGGTGAGGACTTTTTTGGATGAGACTTATAATACATGGATAGGTCGTGGTGGTCAAATTGCCTGGCCAGCAAGATCACCCGATTTAACCCCGTGTGATTTTTTTTGTGGGGATTTGTAAAGGACAGGGTTTACCGATAAGCTCCCACTACTCCTGAAAATATGCGTCAAAGAATCGTTGAAGCATTTAACGAAATAACACCGGTAATGCTTCAACGAGTCAGACATAATTTTGAAAGTAGGCTTTTTATGTGTATTCAGGAGGATGGGAGAATTTTTGAACATTTACGAAACGACTATGACTAACTACTTTACAAAAAGACAGATAGATACACAGACAGACTCAGACATCTAAACAAAATTAAATTGCTTTATCGTGTTAAAAATGGGGGCTTCTTATGTAGACGATGTGGGGAAGAGGATCAATGCAGATACATATTAACTTGCTGCTTGATTTGAATCCATTTGAATCGTGGAAGACTCGCAAAGAATTAGAATTATTTGCTAATAATAGATTTTGTGAAATGGAATTTATATTCCCATGATTCTCTGAAGTTAGATGCGTAATTTTGACCTTTTTTCATCAGAATTGGAGTGATTAGGGAAAACCTAAGGACTAACATGGATTTATTTGAAATATTGTACAAAACAATTCTAATAACACTGAAAATATTCTAGAAAGGCGTAATATTTTGTAGATGTATGGAATTTGACACAATGATGAGTTAATTAATTCAAATATTATAAATACGTCTTGCGTTTCGCATATTAATAAATAATATTAATAATAACAATCAATTTGATATTTTAACTTATGAGAATTATTTTTAGTATCATTTAACTTTTAATTCTAACCAAAATGTACGTAATTAATTACATAACAATAAATTAATTGACTAAATTGCCCATAATATGACAGTTTTTTTCCTTTGTTCTTCTGTATTTGGTCTAATTTTGGTCTGGTTTGGTTCAAAAAAACAAAACAAACGACTAATATGCAGGGCCGGACAGAGCCAGTCCGGGCCCCGGTGCAACTTTTTACTCGGGCCCCCATTTTTTCAAAACATAATTGTCCCATGCAGGCCTGCAGCTAAGGCACTGAGGGCCGAAGCGGCGCCCCCATTCATTAACTAAGCGCCGCAGTCGAATTTTTTTCCAAATTATGTTAATTTCTGACTGTTTTATTTTCATAGTTCAGCAAGCTTAAGTATGTAAAAAATAATAAAGTCTTAGCGGCGCAAACGAAATTTTGATAGCCCTGGCGCCGCAGGCAATTTTTTTACAAATTTTAAGCTTTTGCAAGCTTGAACTAAAAAAAAATACCTAGGTAAATTAGCCCTAGCGCCGCGGGCGAATTTTTTTACAAATTTTAAAACACTAGTAACAGTGCACTATTATTTTTTACAAAAATCCAAAAAGGCTTAAGCGCTGCCGCGGCGAAATTTTTTCTATTGCCCATTTGGAACGAGATCTACTTATTTGCTCATTTTGACGCCTTATCGATCTGGGGGAGTATAAATAAATAAACTGTTTATTAAAAACTTCTGTCGCCGGGCCCCCTTCGAGCCCGGGCCCCGGGTAATCTGTACCCCCTGCACCCCCCTGAATCCGGCCCTGCTAATATGAACCAGCTGCAACTTCATGCAACTGCGAGGGAAGGGGGTTCTTTACAAGCTAATTAATTATGTTTTTTAAAATCTCATAATTATAAAACATGTTTTATCATAAGTTGTCCAATAGGTTTTATAATAACTTGCTTTACCAATACTTTCATTATGATATAGACTTGACTTTGTAAAAAAAACTGCTAAGATTAATCTAAGATTAATCCAATCATACCAATTAAAAAATTTGATTGAGCGCAAAAAATCAAAATTTATTAGTAATTAAGTAATACACTCTGTAGTATAAAATACCCTAGTCCACAAGGTCCTTACTAAGTCTAAGTAAAAATCTAATTTATAACATTAGATTTGACATTTATTTTTATCGTGAACGTCATATTTGCAAAACATTTATTTTCATAGCATCCTCTCTTTTACATTAGCGGGGTCATTCCATAATGCACTTACCATTTTTTACCGTTTTCTAAAATTAAAAATTTAAATAGAAAACTATTGTTTTTAGTAAAAAAAACTATCATATGATAAAGAAATGATATTATTTTTTTAAATTTTGGCGTTAAAAAATGTTATTATGCTAAAAAAATTCTGTTTGTTGCTCTAGCCTAAAAACAGAAAAAAGTACAACACTTTTTTCTGGCGTAAATTGAAGGTAACTAGGTCTATATTGACTGGTAAAAAATATATTTTAATAGCTTTGATAATAACGCCACAATTTGACTGATTTGTCTACCGTGGGACACCGTGTATATATATATATACAGAGCGGTCCAAAAGTCAGCCCCCCCCCTCTTAACTTTTGAACCAGTTGAGATGTCGACTTCAAATTTGGAACTTTTAAATAGGACAACTTAAACTATCTTTAAGCATATATTTAATACTTTCAGCTCTTAAAATGTGGGCACATTTTTTTTAAATAGAAAGGGGGGTCGTGTAATACATCATTTTAAAGCTTATAAAATTCTCTATTTAACTCCATATTTTTAGAGGGAAAAAGATATATTTTTTTATTTTTATACAATATTGTATAGAAAGAATGCATCAATGGGGATCCACATGTAAACTATACGCACTGGTCTCCACTCGTATAAATTTTAGAAATTATACCGACGTTTAGGCCTCCACGTAGTGTTGCCGTTATCTAGAGTGCTATTTAGCAAAAAACCGGGAAATTACGTCTCTTTAAGGTGCGTAAAATTACACAATTTGCTTTTAACTCTAGAATTATAATACATTTTGCTTTATAATTTTAAAAGTTTTCAACATTTTGGGAAAGCCTTGTACTCGTGCAAAATGTTTTAGTTTTTTTTGCGTATTTTTGAGCCAAAAAGTGGTCTGTCGGTCGGTCGGTAGAAAGGTCGGTGGGTCTGTCTAGGAAATCTTATGGGCAGGAAAACTTAAGGATGCTTTAAGCTAGACACCTGAAATTTGACAAACAAATATGTATTATACAAGTTCTCACTCGGGATTGTTTTTAGTTAACATTGCAATGCATTGGGGTGAGGAATATATATACTTTTTTTCACAATAAATATAAAATGGCTATATAGAAGTTTTTTTATAATAACATTTTTTTGACCATTCCTGCTAGGGTAAGTGGTGAATATTTTTAAATATTCTTGATATCTTTGTCAAATATTACAGCCGCAGAAAAAATTTCACTTTCTTTTAAATATTTTATTACATTATTATAATAACTAAAATAATATATTATAATAATTATTATAATTAATTATACTTAACACAGCCACACAAAACAAAATCATGTGCCAGAGACTAGACCAATGCATTTTTATATTTTCGCGGTCGCTGAAACCGAATCTGACCTCAGGTTTGCTCCATCAGATCACAATTTTTTTCTACACTTAGAAAAGTGTGCAAAAATTCCTTAAATTCAGATGTTTTTATGTGTAGAAAAATACTGTAACCTGGGAACTATTCTGAGGTCAGATTCGGTTTCAGCTACCCCAAAAATATAAGAATGTGTTGGTCTAGTCTCTGGCACATGAATTTTTTTTGTGTGGCTGTGTAATTAATATAATAATTCTGGACCCCGGAGGTAAAGGACACCATGTCCATTTTTTGTGAAATAGAGTTGTTCCCATGTCCTTGATGTGCATTTTTGGCTTTATATAGAAGTACCGGGCACTTGTCCAGTTACTATAAATAACAGAAATAATACAATGGAAAACAAAACCATGCCAATGCATTTAATGTTAAAAAAAGGATCGAAAACTTGCTCTCCTGAAAAATTACGTTTTTGTGACATGATGTCGTTTACCTCCGGAGTCCAGAATTATTAAAGATTGTTTGCTATTTATAATTATTAAAGATTGTTTCTTAAAAAGTAATAATATAATAAAATATTTAAAAGCAAGTGTCATTTCTTCTGCGGCTGTGACGACAATTGCCATGGATTTCCCATATATAGGGGTTTATGTAGTCGACGAAACTGAATGTGATAATAAAACTTTTCTAACATTATTATTAAAATATCGTTTTTTCGTGAAAATTGGATCTACTAATACAAAGCTTAAAGTCCAGGGCCGAACTAGAGAAGGGCGGCCAGGGGCTATAATATAAAATAGTGCTCTTTTACGCAAATTAGTGAGCAATAAATTTTTTAGTCACTAGCAGAAAAAACTTAACTTTTTATATTTAAAATAGTGCTTAAAACAAGTATACGAAGTTTAGAAGGTGTTGGATAAGATATATTTGTTAATTTTTATACAATATTGTATAGATAGACTGCATCAATGGATCCCCATGTATAAACGCTAGAAGTTATATCGACGTTTAAGCCTCCCTCCACTTAGAGTTTTCGTCTTGTTTCTATGAACAAAAAATATAATTTATTATAATTCAATTACTTCAATAAAAAATGCATTTAGAGTGTTATTTAGCAAAAAAAAAACCGGCAAATCGCGCCTCTTTTTGGCGCGCAAAATTACACAGTTTGCTGTTAGCAGTCAAATCGCCCCTCTTTATGGCGCGCAAAATTACACAGTTTGCCAGAGGCGTAACCAGGTCCAAATTTTAGGGGGAGGGCTTGAGCCCCCTATATACATATGTATATATTTATATAGAAACAATGAATTTTATGATTGACTTGGGGGGGCTTAACAAAATTTGGGGGGGCTAAGCCCCCCAGTCCCCCCTTGTTACGCCTATGCAGTTTGCTCTTAATGTTAGAATTATAATAAATTTTTATTATATTGTGTGGAATCAGAGGTGGAAACATTAGTATTTTAAAATACGTGTACACTGAAAAAACACAAATAAATTTTATTCGAGTCAAATAAATATTTAGTTCATGTAAACAAATATTTTAGTTTAAAATTTATTATGACCATTTTTTTATGCATAATGATCTTAAAAAAATACTAAAAAATAGTTATTTGTCTACTAAATTACTAAACCTGTTATTTTAGTCCCGCTGCATGAGTGTTTCCCGAGCCAGCGTATCAGGCGAGGGAAACAGGTATACAAGGCACTAAAACAGCCACGTTTAGCCCTGAGGTATTTAAACAATTTTTTGCACGACCTAACATAATTTAGGTAGGTACATAAAATTAAATGCTACGCATTCCATTATATATTATTCACATTAAATGGTATATTGGATTTCCCAAATAAAAATATTTTTTTTTTAAAAGATCTTTTTGTAAAAACGAAAAGTTGAAAAAAAAAATCAAAAAAGGTTTTCAACAAAAACTTCAATTTTTTTTTCTTTTTCTTTTGGTAAAGTAATTTTTCCTAAATACGGATTTTTTTTCAGCTTTTTTAGATTTTTTTAAAAGTTTAACCCCCCATAACTTTTTTGTTTTGGGGGGATTCCTCGTAGAACTTAATTTTTCCTGAAAATTCCAAGTCAATCGGATTATTCTTGGGTTATCGTATTCACAAAACTCGTGACATCGGACGGACAGACGGACAGACAGACGGGCATTTTAAAAAAAAGCTTATTTTTTCATGAAACTAATTTATATCGCGCTGGCGCTGTGAATACTATAACAATAAATTTAGTCCAAAAAGTGTAATCTTTTCTTTCTTGCTCTCACCGATTCAATTGTTGTAAAAGATAAAATTTACCAATTATTATTACTGTTTTTCATGTTGTTTTATTTTTTTTATTATTTTTTTTAAATGCGTTTTTTACTTTGACTGTTCACCTCTTCAAAATAAAATTTTGTTTATTAATAATAAATGGGAGGCATAGCGTAGTGGCTAGCGCGTATGTATAGCAAGTCTACTATCGTGAGTTCGATTCTGACTGGAGCCGATTTGCCTTTTTCAGTTAACTAATAATTGAAATTTGGCGAAGGCGCTAAGTGAAACGGACATTCCCTAGAAACTGGTTCGAAAGTCAGTATAAGCCGGTGGTTCCCTCTACTACTAGCCCACACAAGTCCTGGACTTAGGGGATGCTTGATTAAGTGGAATAGTACGAGGTTAAACAAACAAACAAACAAACAAACAAACAATAACATTTTTAATCTTTATTAATTTTTGTTTAAATTTTAAGTAAGCCAAGACGTGCTTTATGGGATATAATATTTTTGTTTCTTATAACCCCATAAGGGGTAATGAGAAACAAAATTAAAATATATATATAATATTTTTTTACAACAACAACTAGGGGTGTGGGAGAGAAAATTTTTAAGAAAAGTGTTTAAAGGGAAGAAAGTAGGAGATAGGTGGGAAAGAAGAACCAACCAAGAACTGTACGAACTCTTTAATGAACCGAACATAATTGGCACAATAAAAAGTCAAAGACTAAAATGGATAGGACATTTAATGAGAATGCAGGGGCAAAGAATACCAAAAAAGATAATAGAGAGTGGTGTAGGTGGAAGGAAAAGAAGAGGCAGACCCAAATCTAGGTGGAAGGATGAAGTGATGGTAGATATCAATCTACTAAATATCACAAACTGGAAAGGAAAAGCCAAAAACCGAAATCTCTGGAGAAGAATTGTAAATCAAGCCATGGGCCCACTGGGCTCGCAGCGCTAATATATATATATTTTTTTACCACTAAACGTATTAGTATTATTTAAATTTTATACAAGAAACTTAATACTAAATATCAATACATAATAGAAAAAAAAATAAGTTTCTGCCTTTATGTTAAGTCCTAATTCTAACATGCTCTGTTTCTTAAAACCCCAAGTGTTTTTTATTACCCCTTTCTCCCCCACATCAATTTTTTGTCCAAGACGATTTTTGATTTATTTTGAAAATTCGAAACTACAGTATAATACTGTTACAGCGCAGGCGTTGGGAATAGTATAATAATAAAAACAACAAAATATTTTACTAGGAATCAAATCCTAGATTTTTACCAATAAAAAATTTGTAGTCAAAATGTTTTAGTAAAATCGTTCTTATTATTTTTACCAGTCGAATGATTAATCTTTCGATAGTTTTCACTAAGTCTTTCCGCCTTAAATACGAATATTTACAGTGTTGTCAATACTCTGGAGACCAGTACGCGCTTCTAACATCTAGAATTATAACATCTCTGTAGGAGGCCTATACGTACTATTCACATCTAAATGTATAAGTATGGCGATCGTGCTTTTCGGTGGAATTTTCGTGAACTAGTCTGTATAAAATGTATAAGTATATCGTAGTTTTGGCCTCCACACGAAATTTCGCCAGATCATGCTTAATGACATCCTAAACATGCTGGCAAAATTTCAATGGGGATACGTATAGGACTCCGGGTTCGACGTATTGGGCTCCGTTTTGGAGCCGTAAGCGTCGGTGGTATATTTACTTCGGATGCGTATAAGTCTATTTGATATATATATATATATTATATATATATATATATATATATATATATATATATATATATATATATATATGTGTGTGATTTGTCATATACACCCCCAAAATGCATACTGATTGTCCTTGTGGCTCCCACTTTTACACTGTGGCCCCCGATTTCGGGGGCCATAGTGTTTCACCATAAAATCGTGATTTCCGACGAGATTAGACTAACAATGTGGCCCCCATATTTTTTTAATAGTAGCTGAAGGTAATAGCCATCTACTGTTTTTTAAAAGAAGTCATTTGGACTTATATATATATATATATAAGTAAAAAATAAAATTTTTACTGGGGGCCATAATTACATTGTTTAACTACGATTATACAGCAGTAGTTCAGTTGATTGGCCACCAGGTGGCGCTTCAATAACATATGTATATAATTTTATAGATATGAAGTGTAGTTGTGGCCCCCAACTGTATCTTTATGTTAAATAGCCTTATGGCCCCCGAAATCTGGCAACATTGTACAAGCAAATGTAGAAAAATAAATTATTTCTTCCCCAATGTTAATGCACCTCAGATCTATATATATATACATATATAGACCTACTAACGCTACAAAGTGGCCCCCGGAATCCAGTTGTCTTTGTGGCCCCCGGTGTATCTTTTGAAAGTAGATGTTCATTGTAATTATCGCCCCCTCGAGAGGAATTGTCCTTAAGGCCTCCATCTGTATATAACTTGACATGGAGGTTTTTGGTGATAATAGCGTAGATGTAAAAGAAAGCTCGGATAGGTTCAACAGTGCCCCCCCTCTTAACTTTTGAACCAGTTGAGTTATCGACTTAAAATTTGGAATACTTAAACAACTTAAACTATCCATGTAAATATATTTAATATTTTTAGTTTTTAAGGGTCCATTCGAAAATAAAAATTTATATGTATTAGTTATATTATGAGTCACATATTTTGTCTTTGCAGACCACATTTTGATCCGAAAATTCTCAGTTATAATTAAAAATATCAAGATGAGGTTTTTTTATTGTACAGTTAGAGTTGCTTCAGTGGCTAACGTCGTCCTTTTTTTAAATTTTTTGCTTTAAGGACTTGCTTTTTTATGATTGAAATTATGTAAAACTTCCTAATTTTCAAAGTCAAATAAAATATATTAAAAACAAAAAAATCGAAAAAAGGGTGACGTTAGCCACTCAAGCAACTCTTTATCTAAACAATGATGAAAATCTGATATTGATATATTTATTCTCAACCGAGAATTTTCAGATCAAAAAACGCATTACAAATACCAAAAATTGCATTTTAACCAATCGGAACCGGGTTTAACTTACAAATACATGTTTTATTTTTTGTTCCATCTAGGACTAGAAGTTTTTTTTATTCGAATGGACCCTTAATATGTGGGCAGGGGCATGGGAGGGAATTTTAAATAGAAAGGGGGGTGGTCGTGGGATACATCATTTTGAAGCTTATGAAATTATCTATTTAACAAAATTTACTAGTATTTACTAGTATTGAACTAGTATTTTTCAGCGAGTAAAAAACCGTAGTTTTTACAAGTTTCTACGAGTGTTTTATGAGGAAATTCCAATGAAAATTAATTAGTATTTACCAGTATTTAACGAGTATTTTTCTACAAGGATTAACGAGTTTTCAGCGAGTAAAAAAACGTAGTTTTGCTTTCCCATTCTGAAAGTTTCGGAAAGCCTTATATTCGTGCAAAAATTTTTAAACATTGGGGTAGGCAAGGGAGTAAATACAGTAATTTTCCCCAAAAATTTGAAAATTGCTATGTAGGGGTTTTTGAGGTTGGTGAAATTGAACATAATAAAAAAAATCCAACCCCACCCCACGGGGCTGAGGGCGTAAATATTTTATGAGGAAAATCCAATGAAAATTTATGAGTATTTACCAGTATCGAACGAGTATTTTTCTACGAGTATTAACGAGTTTTCAGCGAGTAAAAAACCGTAGATTTTTACAAGTTTCTACGAGTGTTTTATGAAGAAATTCCAATGAAAATTTACTAGAATTTACCAGTATTGAACGAGTATTTTTCTACAAGGATTAACGAGTTTTCAGCGAGTAAAGAACAGTAGTAAATATTTCACGAGTTTTAGCGAGTTTAGTGAAACAGTATTAACTAGATATCAGCGAGTAAAAAACTAGTAGAAACTCGCTCAAACTCGTAAAAATATTTTCAAAAAAACCTAGATTTTTACAAGTTTCTACGAGTATTTTATGAGGAAATTCCCATGAAAATTTACTAGTATTTACCAGTATTTAACGAGTATTTTTCTACAAGGATTAACGAGTTTTCAGCGAGTAAAAAAACGTAGTTTTGCTTTTCCATTCTGAAAGTTTCGGAAAGCCTTATATTCGTGCAAAAATTTTCAAACATTGGGGTGGGCAAGGGGGGCAAATGGGGTAAATAAAGTAATTTTTCCCAAAAATTTGAAAATTGCTATATAGGGGTTTTTGAGGTTGCTGAAATTGAACATGATAATAAAAAAATTCTAACCCCACCCCACGGGGCTGAGGGGGTATATATTTTATGAGGAAAATTCAATGAAAATTTACCACTATTTACCAGTATCGAACGAGTATTTTTCTATGAGTATTAACGAGTTTTCAGCGAGTAAAAAACCGTAGATTTTTACAAGTTTCTACGAGTATTTTATGAGGAAATTCCCATGAAAATTTACTAGTATTTACTAGTATTGAACGAGTATTTTTCTACAAGGATTAACGAGTTTTCAGCGAGTAAAAAACCGTAGTTTTTACAAGTTTCTACGAGTATTTTATGAGGAAATTCCCATGAAAATTTACTAGTATTTACCAGTATTGAACGAGTATTTTTCTACAAGGATTAACGAGTTTTCAGCGAGTAAAAAACCGTAGATTTTTACAAGTTTCTACGAGTATTTTATAAGGAAATTCCCATGAAAATTTACTAGTATTTACCAGTATTGAACGAGTATTTTTCTACAAGGATTAACGAGTTTTCAGCGAGTAAAAAAACGTAGTTTTGCTTTCCCATTTGAAAGTTTCGGAAAGCCTTATATTCGTGCAAAAATTTTTGGGTTGGCAAGGGGGGCAAATGGGGTAAATAAAGTAATTTTTACCAAAAATTGGAAAATTGCTATATAGGGGTTTTTGAGGTTGCTGAAATTGAACATGATAATAAAAAAAATTTAACCCCACCCCACGGGGCTGAGGGGGTAAATATTTTATGAGGAAAATACAATGAAAATTAACGACTATTTACCAGTATCGAACGAGTATTTTTCTACGAGTATTAACGAGTTTTCAGCGAGTAAAAAACCGTAGATTTTTACAAGTTTCTACGAGTATTTTATGAGGAAATTGCCATGAAAATTTACTAGTATTTACCAGTATTAACGAGTTTTCAGGGGGTAAAAAACCGTAGTAAATATTTTACGAGTTTTAGCTAGTTTAGTGAAACAGTATTAACTAGTTTTCAGCGAGTAAAAAACTAGTAGAAACTCGCTCAAACTCGTAAGAATATTTTCAAAAAGTCCTAGATTTTTACAAGTTTCTACGAGTGTTTTATGAGGAAATTCCAATGAAAATTTACTAGTATTTACCAGTATTGAACGAGTATTTTTCTACAAGGATTAACGAGTTTTCAGCGAGTAAAAAAACGTAGTTTTGCTTTCCCATTCTGAAAGTTTCGGAAAGCCTTATATTCGTGCAAAAATTTTTAAACATTGGGGTGGGCAAGGGGGCAAATGGAGTAAATACAGTCATTTTTCCCAAAACTTTGAAAATTGCTATATGGGTTTTTGAGGTTGCTGAAATTGAACATGATAATAAAAAAAATTCAACCCCACCCCACGGGGCTGAGGGGGTAAATATTTTATAAGGAAAATTCAATGAAAATTTACGAGTACCAGTAGGGTGGTTAGAAGAATAAACTGCAGTGCAAAAACCAGCATAGATAATATTTTTACAAATACTTTTGGGTATCAAGCTGAGGTTTTGGAAAAACACATTTCAGATGGTAAAATTAACATTTACCCATGATAGTGCCATTCAAAACAAATTTAAATTTCTTAGGAATTTTAGTATAAAAAATAAACAAATATTTAAAAGTAAATTGGCAGAACAAGATTGGAATAATGTTTATGAATGTCACAATGCAAATGAACAATGGAAAGCATTCATTAATATAGTTGTACCAATTTTTAATGAATGCTTTCCAAAGGAGTGTAAAAAAATTAAACAAAAAAACATTACATATTTAAATAAAGCAGAGGTCGATTTCTACAAAAATCAGCTTGATATCTACCTTGTTTTAAGTTTAAAGTCAACACAGTCCTGTATATAAAGAAATATATAAAAATTTTAAAAAAACTTATAACTTAGCTTTGACCGAAGCCAAAAAATTGTCATTGAGTCACAAATTACACTTGTCCGACAACAAATCAAAAACTGTCTGGAACATAGTAAACAATTTGCGTAAAAAGAAATAATATAACATTGCTAGGTAAACCATAGGTTCAGTAAAAACATTACAAAAAAATACAGAAAATATAATCTTTGACAGTACCATACCTTTTAATAAATTTACTATGTTTATTGAGACTGTGACTGAAATGGAATGTTTAAATCTCTTTCAGGATTTAAAAAACAAATCAAGTGCAGGAAACGATGAAATATCTACAGGTATGTTGAAGTACTGCAAAAACGAGCTATACAAACCTATAACCCACATTATAAATAGCTCCTTAACACAAGGAACGTTCCCCGACGGTCTTAAGGATGCTATCGTGATACCCATTTATAAAAAAGGTGACCCAGCTTCAGTAGAGAACTATCGGCCAATCAGTTTACTGCCTTCTTTCTCAAAGTTATTCGAAATGGCGATGAGCAAAAGGATTCTAAATTTCTTTAATAAACATAAACTTTTCAGGGATTCACAGCATGGCTACCTGCGTGGTAGGTCCGTGGAGACTGCGGTGCATGGTTTTCTACACAGTATTTTAAATGGTTTTAAAAACAAACAGCTTATTTTAGGTATTCTTTTAGATTTAACAAAAGCATTTGATTGCTTAAATTATGATTTACTTTATGAAAAACTGTCAGGGGCCTTGCACTGCAGTGGATACGGTCCTACTTGACAGATAGAACACAATGTGTACAGATCCTTGAAAACTTTATTAAATATCTATCTGATACGAAAAATATTGAGGTTGGGATACCTCAAGGTAGCATCCTTGGGCCTCTGCTCTTCATCATATTCGTAAATGACCTATATGTGACCTTACAGAAAAAAGATCAGACGTTAGTAAGTTTTGCTGACGACTCAAATTTTTTGGTAAAATCAGGCTCGGAAGATTCTCTTGTATTAGAGGCAGAAACATTATTTTCATCCATAAAAAACTGGTTAATAAAAAATAAACTAATACTTAATGAAAGTAAAACAAATTTTATAAAGTTTAAATTAACGAATCAACAACAAAAATGTATAAAAATTGAAAATGATTCTAAAGAACTTCAGCAAAATGTTAAATTTTTAGGCATCTATATAGATGAGAATTTAAACTGGAGCTCACATATAGGTCATTTACGAACTAAACTTAATGCAGTAAATTATTCTTTGCTTGTGTTAAGGACATATTTAGATTTCAACACTCTTAAGGTGGTCTATTTTTCTAACTTTCAAAGTCTACTAAGATACGGCATTATTTTGGGGGAAATCTAAAGAGATTGAATCTATTTTAAAATGTCAGAAAAGAGTCATACGAACAATTCTAGGACTACCTTATAGAGCTTCGTGCAGAAATATTTTTAAATCAAATAACATCCTAACGGTTATAGGTTTGTATATATATGAAGCCATTTTCTTTTTATTAAAAAACAAACATCTATTTAAAGATCTAGAACCAAACTCAGATCAAATAATAGATTACAATGTACCTAAACACAGACTATCTACATTTGAAAAAGGAACATACTACACATGTGTGCAATTTCATAACAAATTGCCTACAAGTTTAAAACAAAATAAGAATAAGATTGGCTTCAAAAACCAGTTATTTCAATATATTTGTAATATAGAACCGTATTCACTCGAGGAGTTTTATACAGCGTGTTCAACTCATTGACATGCTGACTCTATATATTCCTTATTTTGTGTTAATTTATTTAATTTACTTAAATGTTTGTCAGATGTACCTACCTCTAGGTTTTAATTTTAAATTATTTATGTTTTTATGACAAAATTTCATTAAATGTATTTATTTACCCTGTATCTAAAGACGTTTTCTCGAAATAAACTTGATATTTATTTTATTATTTATTTATTTATTTATCGAACGAGTATTTTTCTACGAGTATTAACAAGTTTTCAGCGAGTAAAAAACCGTAGATTTTTACAAGTTTCTAAGAGTGTTTTATGAGGAAATTCCAATGAAAATTTACTAGTATTTACCAGTATTGAACGAGTATTTTTCTACAAGGATTAACGAGTTTTCAGCGAGTAAAAAACCGTAGTAAATATTTTACGAGTTTTAGCGAGTTTAGTGAAAGAGTATTAACTAGTTTTCAGCGAGTAAAAAACTAGTAGAAACTCGCTCAAACTCGTAAAAATATTTTCAAAAAATCCTAGATTTTTACAAGATTCTACGAGTATTTTATGAGGAAATTCCAATGAAAATTTACTAGTATTTACCAGTATTGAAAGAGTATTTTTCTACAAGGATTAACGAGTTTTCAGCGAGTAAAAAACCGTAGTAAATATTTTACGAGTTTTAGCGAGTTTAGTGAAACAGTATTAACTAGTTTTCAGCGAGTAAAAAACTAGTAGAAACTCGCTTAAACTCGTAAAATTATTTTCAAAAAAACCTAGATTTTTACAAGTTTCTACAAGTATTTTATGAGGAAATTCCCATGAAAGTTTACTAGTATTTACCAGTATTTAACGAGTATTTTTATACAAGGATTAACGAGTTTTCAGCGATTAAAAAAACGTAGTTTTGCTTTCGCATTCTGAAAGTTTCGGAAAGCCTTATATTCGTGCAAAAATTTTTATACAATGGGGTGGGCAAGGGGGACAAATGGAGTAAATACAGTAATTTTTCCCAAAAATTTGAAAATTGCTATATGGGGGTTTTGAGGTTGCTGAAATTGAACATGATAATAAAAAAAACCCAACCCCCCTCCACGGGGCTGAGGGGGTAAATATTTTATGAGGAAAATCCAATGAAAATTTACGAGTATTTACCAGTATCGAACGAGTATTTTTCTACGAGTATTAACGAGTTTTCAGCGAGTAAAAAACCGTAGATTTTTACAAGTTTCTACGAGTGTTTTATGAGAAAATTCCAATGAAAATTTACTAGTATTTACCAGTATTTAACGAGTATTTTTCTAGAAGGATTAACGAGTTTTCAGCGAGTAAAAAACGTAGTTTTGCTTTTGCATTCTGAAAGTTTCGGAAAGCCTTATATTCGTGCAAAAATTTTTAAACATTGGGGTGGGCAAGGGGGACAAATGGAGTAAATACAGTAATTTTTCCCAAAAATTTGAAAATTGCTATATAGGGGTTTTTGAGGTTGCAGAAATTGAACATGATAATAAAAAAAATCCAACTTCACCCCACGGGGGTAAATATTTTATGAGTAAAATCCAATGAAAATTTACGAGTATTTACCAGTATCGAACGAGTATTTTTCTACGAGTATTAACGAGTTTTCAGCGAGTAAAAAACCGTAGATTTTTACAAGTTTCTACGAGTATTTTATGAGGAAATTCCAATGAAAATTTACCAGTATATACTGGTACTAATATTGAACGAGTATTTTTCTATAAGGATTAACGAGCTTTCAGCGAGTAAAAAAACTTAGTTTTTACAAGTTTCTACGAGTATTTTATGAGGAAATTCTAATGAAAATTTACTAGTATTTACCCGTAGAAAACTAGTAAAAACTCGTAAAATTAAAGTGTATAAATACTCGCTAAAACAAGGAAATAAATTTCCTCGTAGAAAACTATTGAATACTCGTAAAAATAAAATCTAATATTACTCTCTAGGACGAGTAAAAAAATTTCCTCGTAGAAAACTAGTAAAAATAAAATCTAATATTGCTCGCTGGGACGAGTAAAAAATTTCCTTGTAGTAAACTAGTAAAAACTCGTAAAATGAAAGTGTATTAATACTCGGTGAAACAAGTAAATAAATTTCCTCGTAGGAAACTAGTAAATACTCGTAAAAATAAAATCTAATATTGCTCGCTGGGACGAGTAAAAAAATTTGCTCGTAGAAAATTAGTAAAAACTCGTAAAATGAAAGTGTATTAATACCCTCTGAAACAAGTAAATAAATTTCCTCGTAGGAAACTAGTAAATACTCGTAAAATGAAAGTTTATTAATACTCTCTAAAACAATTAAATAAATTTACTCGTAGGAAACTAGTAAATACTCGTAAAAATAAAATCTAATATTACTCGCTGGGAAGAGTAAAAAAAATTCCTTGTAGAAAACTAGTAAAAACTCGTAAAATGAAAGTGTAAAAATACTCGCTAAAACAAGGAAATAAATTTTCTCGTAGAAAATTATTAAATGCTCGTAAAAATAAAATCTAATATTACTCGCTGGGACGAGTAAAAAAAATTCCTCGTAGAAAACTAGTAAATACTCGTAAAAATAAACTCTAATATTGCTCGCTGTAACGAGTAAAAAAATTTCCTTGTAGAAAACTAGTAAAAACTCGTAAATTGAAAGTGTATTAATACTCGGTGAAACAAGTAAATAAATTTCCTCGTAGCAAAACTAGTACATACTCGTAAAAATAAAATCTAATATTGCTCGCTGGGACGAGTAAAAAATTTCCTTGTAGAAAACTAGTAAAAACTCGTAAAATGAAAGTGTATTAATACCCTCTGAAACAAGTAAATAAATTTCCTCGTAGAAAACTAGTAAATACTCGTAAAAATAAAATCTAATATTGCTCGCTGGGACGAGTAAAAAAATTTCCTTGTAGAAAACTAGTAAAAACTCGTAAAATGAAAGTGTATTAATACTCGGTGAAACAAGTAAATAAATTTCATCGTAGAAAACTAGTAAATACTAGTAAAAATAAAATCTAATATTACTAGCTGGGACGAGTAAAAAAATTTCCTCGTATAAAACTAGTAAAAAGTAAACTAGTAAAAGTTTCTACGAGTATTTTATGAGGAAATTCCAATGAAAATTAACTAGTATTTACCCGTAGAAGACTAGTAAAAACTCGTAAAATTAAAGTGTATAAATACTCGCTAAAACAAGGAAATAAATTTCCTCGTAAAAAACTATTAAATACTCGTAAAAATAAAATCTAATATTACTCTCTAGGACGAGTAAAAAAATTTCCTCGTAGAAAACTAGTAAAAACTCGTAAAATGAAAGTGTATTAATACTCTCTGAAACAAGTAAATAAATTTCCTAGTAGAAAACTAGTAAATACTCGTAAAAATAAAATCTAATATTGCTCGCTGGGACGAGTAAAAAAATTTCCTTGTAGAAAACTAGTAAAAACTCGTAAAATGAAAGTGTATGAATACTCTCTGAAACAAGTAAATAAATTTCATCGTAGAAAACTATAAATACTCGTAAAAATAAAATCTAATATTACTAGCTGGGACGAGTAAAAAAATTTCCTCGTATAAAACTAGTAAAAGTTTCTACGAGTATTTTATGAGGAAATTCCAATGAAAATTAACTAGTATTTACCCGTAGAAAACTAGTAAAAACTCGTAAAACTAAAGTGTATAAATACTCGCTAAAACAAGGAAATAAATTTCCTCGTAGAAAACTATTAAATACTCGTAAAAATAAAATCTAATAATACTCTCTAGGACGAGTAAAAAAATTCCTCGTAGAAAACTAGTAAAAACTCGTAAAATGAAAGTGTATTAATACTCTCTGAAACAAGTAAATAAATTTCGTCGTAGAAAACTAGTAAATACTAGTAAAAATAAAATTTAATATTGCTCGCTGGGACGAGTAAAAAAAATTGCTCGTAGAAAATTAGTAAAAACTCCTAAAATGAATGTGTATTAATTCTCTCTGAAAAAAGTAAATAAATTTCCTCGTAGGAAAATAGTAAATACTCGTAAAAATAAAATCTAATATTACTCGCTGGGACGAGTAAAAAAAATTCCTTGTACAAAACTAGCAAAAACTCGTAAAATGAAAGTGTATTAATACTCGCTAAAACAAGTAAATAAATTTCCTCGTAGAAAACTAGTAAATAATTGTAAAAAAAGTATAAAAATAGTGAAAAATATAGTTAAAATACTCGTAGAAACGCGTTAAATGAATTTTCTCGCTCAAACTCGTAGAATTTTTATTAGTAAAGACATTTACTCGTTAACGCCTAATAAAAACTTGTAAAGGTTTTACGAGTTTTAACTAGTTTCTACTAGTTTGTTTCATTAGGGTACAGTATCACAACAGAAGTACCTTTTTTATGTGTTTTGGCCTAAGGAATCAAATTTTAATAATAAAATTACAAAAAAGTTGCACGGAAAAAATTTTTGGGCAAAAAAGTGATAAGGACCCCCGTTTCGCACATCCCTGGTTAATACAAGTACATGAAAATAATATACAAAGATGGGCCTTATTAATATTAGTTTACATTCAAAACCTAGGTGCCATATCTCAAAGGGTTTCTGAGTTATTAAATATATACTGAATTTTTTTGCCACTTTTAAAGGGTCCTAACTCCCTTACGAAGCATTTTTGGACTTATGTTCATATAAACTTTTTGTCATATTTTATGATGTAGAATTACCCCTTAAAATTTCCGATTTCATTTTTTATTTAAATTATTTTACTTAGACGTAAAAATTGTAAAAATTTTCGCCTGCGGCCCTAGAGCCTTCTTGCATTTTAATAAAATAAAAGATTGTAACACTTTTAAAATTAAAATAGACTATGAAATTCGTAAAAGAAATTATGAAATTTTAAATTGTACCACTCAAATGATCTCCGGATCCGCTATTTTGAATTTTGGAAAACTGGCACCAGATTAGTAATCAGCGACCCCAAAAACCCCGAGTACCAAGTTTACAGCTAATCCGAGTAGGTAACTTTAAAATAAAAAAAATAATAAAAAAAATATTTTTTTTTTTATTTTTGTGAAAACCAAGTGACCTTAGCTTTAGATTTTTATAATTTAAAATTTCATAAAAAATCAAGAAAGCCCTATCGCCGCGGACAAAAAATGTAAAAAGGCAAGCCCACGGGCAAAATTTTTTATAAATTCATAAAAGGTTTTTTTTTTTCGAAAAACCAAAATTAAAAAAAAAAGATACAAAAAAGTAAAACAAACTTTCAAAACAGTGCAGTACGGATTATTGTGTGTGTTTTTTTTTTTTAATTACTGAATGTACAAAACTAATCAATAAAATATTTCTCTATTCTCGCCCGAAACTTTCCTGTATAAGCCTAAAACTATTTAGTTAATTTAAAAAAAAAATAATAAAAACAAGAAGTTAATTTATAATATAAATTACAATAATGGGGGCCATAATTATTATAAATATCAATGGGGGCCACAATTACAGCTGGTTTAATACACGAATGTATATATTAAAATGTTTTTTTTTTGAAAAACGAAAATTAAAAAAAAAGATTAAAAAAAATAAAACAAACTTCAAAAATTGTGCATTACAGATTTTTATGTGTTTTTTTTTACTTACTGAATGTACAAAAATAATCAATAAAACATTTAACTCTATTCTAGCCCGAAACTTTCCTGTATAAGCCTAAAACTATTTAGTTAATTTAAAAAAAAAATAATAAAAACAAGAAGTTAATTTATGATATAAATTACAATAATGGGGGCCATAATTATTATAAATATCAACGGGGGCCACAATTACAGCTGATTTAATACACGAATGTATATATTAAAATGTTTTTTTTTTGAAAAACGAAAATTAAAAAAAAAAAGATTAAAAAAAATAAAACAAACTTCAAAAATTGTGCATTACAGATTTTTGTGTGTTTTTTTTACTTATGTGCATTACAGATTTTTGTGTGTTTTTTTTTACTTAGTGAATGTACAAAAATAATCAATAAAACATTTAATTCTATTCTCACCGGAAAATTTCCTGTATAAACCGAAAACTATTTACTTAATTTAAAAAAAATTAACAAAAACAAGAACTTAATTTGTGATATAAATTATAATAATGGGGGCCATAATTACTATAAACATCAACGGGGGCCACAATTACAACTGGTTTAATACACGAATGTATATTGTTGGCGCCCCCTAGAACAATGGCCTCTTTGTCTATCTTATTTTGCTGACTTAAGCAGTATTCATTTAATATAAATAGAGCTCCGCCTAGATAACCCTTAGAGCTGTTTAGACCTGAGTTAGATCGCACGTATCTTAAATTAGAGTTATCTCAAAACTATCTTAAATCTATCTCAAAGTTATAATCTTACAAGTATTAAATATATATCATTATAAATAATAAACAAGTGTCTAAATCAAGAACATCTAGAACATTTAAACCTTATAGTGAAGAAACTGTGACTATAAATACAAAATAACTGTGAAGTTATAAAATAAGTTTCGGAACCTCTTAATAAAAGGTTACCCTGGTGTCAGAAGTAAATTAACCTTTTTTTTATGTTGTGTTGATCAAGGAATACAACATAGGAATTTTGGTGTCAGAAGTGGGATACTCCAAAAACATTTTGGATATTCAAATACGTTTGAATATTTTGGGTGATTGTGGTAACGAGAAGTGGTAATCCAGTTCCAAACCAGTTCCAATCACTGTGAGTTTCAACTCTTAACAAAAGTACCTACCTGCATCTTCATCCTGATTCGTTCTGTAGTATACTGGAGTACTGGAGTACGTCCTTGGAGTACAAGCTAGTACAGGAAGAGATATCTTTTGTACAGGAACTACAAGACGTAAGTCATTTTTCAAGTTTTTTCACTTTATAATATAAATGTTCATCCTATCCTATATCCTATACAAATAAAACGATATAAATCATAAATCTTATATATCTCAAAAAATAAATATTTTTTGAGTCTATCTCGAAAATAAAAATATTTTTGAGTCATCTTAAATCAATATAAAAAGAAATAAGTAAGAATTAAAATACGATAACTCATAAAACAAATAAAATACAATTATTATACAACTCTAATTTGAATAATAAAAAAAAAATTGTTCAAAGTTATATATTTCAAGTTCAAAAATGTCTAACTCAAATCCAATAACATCAAGCCAAGAACCAAATCAAAATCAAAATCAAAATGATATTATAAGTGACGACTTTTTAAGTTTATAAAACCATTTACGGGTGATAGGCTCGAACTTAACACATTTATACAAAATACGAACAGTGCTTTCTCTTTAGCATCCCCAAATCAGAAAGATAGTTTATTGTTATTTGTTGTTGCACAGTTATCAAGCAACGTCGTAAATGAGTTGGAATTAACTGATATCGACTCATGGTACGAACTTAAACAAAAATTAAAACAATACTATAGTCAAACAAAGCATCTTGTACAAGCACACGAAGAATTAGAAACAGTCAGGCAATTTTCAAATGAATCTATAACTGTTTATTTTAAAAGAATTGAAAAAATAAAAAATGAATGTATTCAATCTGAAATAAATAATTGTGAAGATTTTCAGGATTTACCTGGATTAAAACGATCTATTCAGCACACTGCTTTACGTAGGTTTATAATTCATTGTAAACCAGAAATCAGTCAAATGTTACCAGCTAGAGAACTTAATTCACTTAATGATGCCTATAATCTTGCTCTGCAAGAAGAAAAAATAATTAATTATACAAAACAAAAAACTAATATAAATATGTATTGCAAATATTGTAAAAATAATTCACATAACTCGCAAAAGAGGTCCCTATAGAGGTCCACCTATCAATACAAATCAAAATAGGTATACAAATCCTAATTTTTCAAATAATAATTTTTACAATAAACCTTCTACGTCAAATAATTATAATAATTCTTATCAAAAATTTTGCAATTATTGCAAAAAGCCAGGACATTTAATTTCTGAATGTAGGAAAAGACAATTTAAAAATAATCAATTTTCTAATCCAAGAGTAAATCATTTAAACTGCCAGAGGTCCACTGTGTCGAATGTCCCTCAGGATACGGACCACAAAAAAGAGGCATTCCCATCTCAAATCCAGAATTAAATGAATGTGTAAATATTTCGCATAATATAAACCTTCAACCTAATTCAAATTTAAATACAATTAGGTTTAATATGACTAATGCCTTAAATAAATATATAACATTCTTAATCGATACAGGTTCTACTACGACTATTGTAAAATCAACGGCCTTAGTACCTCATTTGACCCCCTTAGATAAGAATGATCTCATTGAAATAAAAGGTATAACAAACGATAACTCCATACAATCCTTCGGGTCAGCAAATTTAGAATTTATCATAAATGACATAATTATTCCTCACAAAAGTCATGTCGTGAGTGGTGGCGAATTAAAAACAAATTTTGACGGTATTTTGGGTACTGATTTTCTTAAAAAACATAATGTCTTACTTGATCTTTGTAATAATAATATAATTATTATTAATAAAAAAATAAAACTTAATAAAGAAATTTCACTAAAACTCAAAAAGACGTAAAGTCTTTCCTCGGATTAGTTGGCTACTATAGAAAATTTATTCCTGATTTTTCAAAAATCGCTAAACCTTTAAATACATTATTAAAAAAAGATTCTCAGTTTGTCTGGACAAATAAATGTAACTTATCCTTTCAAAAATTAAAAAATACTTTAACAAGGGAACCTATATTACAATATCCTAATTTTAATAAAAAATTTAGTCTTACTTGCAATTCTTCAAATGACCAAATATCAGGCATATTATCGCAGGAAACTCAAGGAAAGGACCTCCCAATTTCCTATTTTTTAAAAACCCTTAACAAGGCGCAACAAAATTATTCTACTACTGAAAAAGAATTGTTTGCAATCTTAGAGTCTTGTAAACATTTTAGACCTTATCTTTTTGGGAAAAAATTCGATATATATTGCGATCATAAACCATTAATTTGGTTAAATAACTGTAAAGACCCTTCTAGTAAACTCTTAAGATGGCGCTTAAAATTAATGGATTACGAATATGAAATAAAATATAACGCGGGAAAAGATAATATTAATTCTGATGCACTTAGTCGTTTAAAATTAGAAAAAACTGATTCAATTAATCAAGTTTCTATTGATAAAATCATAAATAATAACTTAAATGTTGAAAATGACAATGTCATAATAATTCACGATAACATTTTTAACCCTTTAAATACAAGATCATTAGCTCACTGTGTATCAAAAGATTTTTACATGAATAAAGGTATCGCACTGGATTTTAAAAACAAATTTAAGTCTGTCGATGTACTCAAAAATCAAAATAAAAAAGTAGGTGAAGTAGCTTTTATAAATGAACTTGGTAGAAAAATATATTACTTAATTACAAAAGAAAATTATTTTGATAAACCTACTTATGAAACTGTTTCTCAGTCTTTAGAATATTTAAAATCGTTATTAATAAAATTTAAAGAAACTGAAGTTTCTATGCCACAAATCGCTTGTGGATTAGATAAACTCGAATGGAATATTATTTGCAATTTAATTAAATTTATTTTTAAAGATTCAAAAATAAAAGTATATATTTTTATAAAAGAACAACATAATGTTAACTATATTCAACCAGAAGAAGATTTAACATTTGATAACTTTAAAAATTTTCATCAAAGAGAAATTAGAATTCCTAAACCAACTATAGTAAATACTCCCTTAAACAGGATAAAAAATTTTGTAATTCCTTTATCCTGTGACTTATCAAACAATAATAAATACATTGATTATATTTACAAACACAATTTAACTATTCCTAATGCGAAAATAAAAGAAATAAATTTAAAACGGTTACCTCAACAATCTCTTTATTTAGCTTTTATTAAGGAATTTATAGATGAATCTGCACTTTATGAAATTCTATTTGACACACTTTATAATCTTAGACTTTTATTGCATCATAATGAAACTAAATATTTTACTATACCAGATATTTCAGAAAATAATGATATTATTAAACAACATACATTTTATACTTTATTATATTTTCTATTTAGGGACTTTAAGTATGAAATACTTTCCGATGAACGTATTACTTTAACAGACCCAGATCTAATTAAAATTATCTTACAAGAAAATCATGATTTGCCATCTGCAGGTCATCAAGGTTTTGAACGAACCTATGAAAAAATTAAACAATATTATTTTTGGGATAATATGAAAAAAGAAATTAAAAACTATATTGAAAATTGTCAAACATGTCAAAAATCTAAAACAGACTTTAAACATAATAAAAGCCCAACTACCACAGCTTCTAAATTTAATGAAAAAATTGCAATGGATGTAATCGGACCTTTACCAGAAACTCAAAATAATAACAGATTTATTCTCACAATTCAAGATGATTTAACTAAATTCATCCAAGTATTTGCTATGCAAAATCATGAAGCAACAACTATTTAATAAAATATTGTTCACAATTCGGTTTTTCTAATGTACTCTTATCAGATCAAGGTCGCGAATTTACCTCAAATATTATAAAGGAACTTAATAAACTTTTAACAATAAAACATAAGTTTACAACTCCTTATCATCCTGAAAGTAATGGAGCACTAGAACGTACCCATTTAACATTAAAAGAATATTTTAAATGCTATGTTAATAAAGACCAAAACAATTGGGACGAATTTTTAAATTTAGCAATTTTCAGTTATAACTCAAGTATACATAAGTCCACTCAAAAAACCCCATACGAATTAGTCTTTGGACAACGTGCAAGAATTCCTAGCCATATAAATTCTCCAAAATTTAAACCTAATTATTCAGATCTAGCTAATGATATAACTAATAAATTAAGAATTTTACGAGAAACTGCAAGAGATAATCAAATAAAAGCAAAACAAAGTTCAAAAAATTACTTCGATAAATCTCATAATAGAGAATATAAATTCTACGCAGATCAGTTAGTATTATTATATGACAGCTTATCTAAAATTAAAAAGAAAAAGCTTACTCCGAATTATAAAGGTCCCTATAAGATAGTACAAGTACATGATAATAATACTGCGACTCTATCTATAAATAATAAACTTAAAACGCATCATTTCAATAAATTAAAACCGTATATTGTTTCAGACAATAACATTAAAGAAAACAATGAAAATGTTGATTCAGAATCAGAAATTGACCTTCGTAGTATTCCTAGTAATTTTCCTTCTGACTTTACCGAATCAAGGCCTAGCACGTCTCAGCAATAAATATGAAATTATTCCATTACAAACAACGGCTGGTCTATTATACCATAATCTTGGTAAAACGCATATATCAAATGACAACTTCGCACTTTTAACTTATTATAATCTTTCTCACATTGATTATCAAATAAACCAAATTTATAACTATTATACCTTATCACTAAATCTATGCAATTTGGAACAAGCCGATTTAGACTGTAAAAATCAATTAAGATATATAAATACTAAATTTTTATCTATTAAAGAATCTTATAAAATAATCTCTCATGAACTTAATGTTCTTACACGCAGAAAACGTGGTATCTTAAATGTAGTCGGTGACGCATTTAAATGGCTTTTTGGCACACCAGATGCTGATGATGCTCAATTTTATACGGACTCTATTAATCAAATTATAAATAATCAAAAACAAACTGAAGTTTTAATGCAACAGCAAGTTTCAATAATATCTCAAACAATATCTAATTTTAATAATTCAGTTATACGCATGAATGAAAATATTTTAACTTTAAATAATAATCTTGAAAAATTTAATAAATTTACTAAAGAAGTACAAGACTTTAAAAAACAGTTGGATTTTGAAATTGAAATATCTAATCATTTAATTTTACTTATTGAAATGACTGACGAAATTCAAACTCTTTTAGAAAACTATGTTAATGACGTTTCGTTAATTCAAAATGGCATTATAAACTATAGAATTTTATCACCAGAAACATTATATCGAGAGTTACAAAAAATATCTACAAAATATACATTACCTATTCCATTATCTTTAGAAAATATTTATCATTATTATAAAATAATAACATTAAGATCATTTATAAAAAGTAAATTATTGGTAATATCTTTTGAGATACCAATTGTTTTAGCAAATGAATATGATTTGTATCAAATATTCTCTCTTCCAAATCCACATAAAGACGATGCTTCTTTATTCTCATATATTGAGCCTTCTAAACCTTATATCCTTTTATCCTCTTCTCGAACATTTTATATTATGATCGAAAATCTTGAACGATGCACTCAATACATTCCTTCAAAATGGATATGCAAAAATCTACCAACTTTAAAGAAAACTACAGCAGACGAATGTGAAGTTCAACTCCTTATGAAAACAACAATCAAAATCCCAAAAACTTGTCAAACAAGAAATCTTGTAGCAGAAATGGAAATTTGGCACCAGTTGCAACAAAATCAATGGTTCTATGTAACTTCCAAACCAACCCAATTATCAATTCTTTGTGACAAAGATGACAGCATTCAAGAAGTCATAAAAAATGCAGGACTTTTAAACTTAAAGTCGAATTGTAAAGCATTCACAAATCAAGTTTCCTTACAAACACAAATGCTTATGGAAACATATAATCTAACCAACGAAATTCCACTCACAGATATAACTGAAGATGACTGCTGCCGAAAATTAAGAAAAAATCTTACAATTAACGAAATCCATTAGGATCCAATAAAATTAAATAATTTGGATCTTCATGAATTAAAATATGCCCAACAAAAACTTAACCAGTTTGATGAGCAACTTCAAGAACAACTCAATAAACCTTTTATTGTCAAACAAACATTTTGGTATACTTCAGCCCTTTCAATAATCACTGGCTTGGCAATATCATATATTTTATACAAACTTCTAAAACAATTTGGATTCACAAACATTATAGGAAAATGTTTAAGAAAAACTTCTTCATGTGGCCCATGCGTACAAATCTACAACCAATGTCATAAAGAGCCCATTCAGCATCCAACATTAATCCATTATGACGCAGAACTTCAACGATTGAACTACCCCATTCCGTTAGAGTATACAACTAAAAGCCATAACGATGAGCCCCAAGATTCCACTTCTTCAGTTAGACGTTCCAGTCGACTTCAGAAGAAAAAGAAAATAAATCAAAACTGAAATATATTATTTTATACTTTACTTATACTTTATACTATTTTAATAATTTTATATATTTACATTAATTTAATCAAATATTTTAGTTTTAAGTTCAAATATCTTATATATCTTACATATCTCAAATTTTTAAATTAAGTATCTTAAGTTATCTTAAAATCAAATATCTTAAGTTAATTTTATATTTTAACATTTTTGAGATTTTTGTTCTCACTTTTTTCAAAAGCTCAACAAAAATCTATAACAGCCCCGAGGTGTTGGCGCCCCCTAGAACAATGGCCTCTTTGTCTATCTTATTTTGCTGACTTAAGCAGTATTCATTTAATATAAATAGAGCTCCGCCTAGATAACCCTCAGAGCTGTATTAGACCTGAGTTAGATCGCACGTATCTTAAATTAGAGTTATCTCAAAACTATCTTAAATCTATCTCAAAGTTATAATCTTACAAGTATTAAATATATATCATTATAAATAATAAACAAGTGTCTAAATAAAGAACATCTAGAACATTTAAACCTTATAGTGAAGAAACTGTGACTATAAATACAAAATAACTGTGAAGTTATAAAATAAGTTTCGGAACCTCTTAATAAAAGGTTGCCCTGGTGTCAGAAGTAAATTAACCTTTTTTTTATGTTGTGTTGATCAAGGAATACAACAATATATTAAAAATGTGGGCCTTAAGGACAATACTTCTCGAGGGGGCCATAATTACAATGAACATCTACTTTCAAAAGATACACCGGGGGGCCACAAAGACAACTGGTTTCCGGGGACCACTTTGTAGGGTAGTATATTTTTTTGTTTTCTTTTTGCGAAAACCAAGTAACCCTATTTTAGCTTTAGAAGATTTTTATAATTTAAAATTACATAAAAAATCAAAAAAGCCCTATCGCCGCGGGCGAAAAATTTTATAAATTTCATGCTGAAGTTTTACAAACGCGAAAAAAAAAATGTAAAAAGCCAAGCCAGCGGCCGAAAATTTTTACAAATTCATAAAAGGTTTTTTTTTTTTCGAAAAAACGAAATAAAAAAAAAATAAAAAAGTTAAAACAAACTTCAAAAATAGTGCAGTACAGATTTTTGTGTTTTTTTTTTTACTTACTGAATGTACAAAACTAATTAATAAAATATTTAATTCTATTCTCGCCGGAAACTTTTCTGTTTAAACCCGAAAACTATTTATTAAAAAAAAAAATTAACAAAATTAAGAAGTAATTTATGATATAATTACTATAAACATCAACGGGGGCCACAATTACAACTGGTTTTATACACGAATGTATATATTTAAAAACGCATCTTGGCAACGTTGCAGGGGGCCACAATGATAATATTTAAATATTTATATACAGATGGGGGCCTTAATTACAATAAGTCTCGAGGGAGCCATAAGTACAATGAACATCTGGTTTAATACACGAATGTATATATTAAAAATGTGGGCCTTAAGGACAATACTTCTCGAGGGGGCCATAATTACAATGAACATCTACTTTCAAAAGATACACCGGGG
>CAUEHQ010000831.1:0-65030 GCA_958510825.1 Brachypterus glaber | reverse complement strand
AATTTTTAACATTATTTAATCTATTATTGGATAGATCTATATAGAGTGAAAATTCTCGAGATCCTTAAATAAATTTATCTTATCTTATCTAAATAGCGAGAACTTCCTAACTTAAATTGCAATAAATGTACACGGGCTAATATTTTAAAGGGTAGTAGTGGATAGTAACAGAAAACTCCTGTTAGTTTTTCACCGGGTGATTTGCGTAAGGGTTGTCCGCTATATTGAATTTTAGGGGTGAGTGCGGTTATCTCGCTAAATTTGCATCTTAAGATAAAAATGCATATAATAAATTTTGTTAAGAAGAACATTTCCAACAATTTTTGTATGGATCATTTTTTTAATATATTAGTTTATGGGAGGATTGGTGTAGTGGTCTACCGCGTCTGTACATGACACGTCTACAACAACTAGCGTGAGTTCGATTCTCACTGGCGCCGATTTGCCTTTTTCAGTTAATTAATAATTGAAATTTGGCGAAGGCGTAAGTGAAGCGGACACTCCCTATAAAAACGGGTTCAAAAGTCAGTATAAGCCGGTGGTTCCCTCTACTACTAGCCCACACAAGTCCTGGACTTGGGGGATGCTTAATTAAGTAGAATAGTACCAGGCTAAATAATGTAATGTAGTTACAATCGAGTTATAAATATTTAAAAATGGCCATGTTGGGGGTGAAATTGGTTTTTTCGATTTTTCAGCCAAATTATTCATAGGAGGAAAAAAGTGGTCACGACCGAACTTGTAGCTCTTGAAATTATCTATAAATTCTATATATTATGCATTTTTATAAGTATTATGTTACGGTTACAGTAGGCACTGAAAGTCGAGTTGCGCCTTCTATAACCGTACCAAAGTACCTGAAAATGAAAATTTATAATATATGAAGCTTATAGAGAATTTCAAGACCTACAAGTTTGCATATTAAGCAACCCACCCCTAAAATTCAAGATAGTCGACATCCCTTACGCAACTCATCCGATGAAAACCTAAAAGGAGTTTTCTGTTGCCATCCACTACTACCCTTTAAAATATCAACGCGTGCACATTTATTGCAAGTTACATTTATTATTTGACTGGACTATATCATTTGACTGGACTATACAGCAAATATACAAGAATTCCAATTAGCAAAATTAACTATTATATTGGGTCCAATAAAATTTTAGACTATAATTCCTAAATAATTTTAAATTAATTGCCAATTTAGTACAAATATGTATTCTAAACATTTTTACTGATTTATGTATTTATTTTCACTCTAGAGTGAAATAATTATATTTTTTTTCAAGCCTACTAAAATGTTCATATTTTATAACTGAACACACTAGTTAGAAGTGATCTGTATTTTTACAGTAAAAAAATGAGTTCATTGTTGTACGCCGTAAAAAAAAGTTAGTTAGCAAAACCACCACTGGCGGCAGCACTCTTTCACGTTGATGACAGCCATGACTATTTAATTTTAAACAAAACAGACCAAAAACCAGTAGGTTTTTTCAAAGACAACGTTATTAAACTAATGCACTTCAACATAGAAGGCCTAGTTACCAGTTCCCAGAATAAAATACCTGTACTCGAACTAGAATTAAACAAACTAAACATTGATGTTGCATGCATATCTGAGCATTGGCTCACTGAAAATGAAATAAAAAGTTTCCAAATGTCAAATTATTACGTTGCGGCCTTCTATGCTCGAAAAAATAAAATTAAAGGTGGTGTATGTATATTGGCAAAAAAACATATAACACTGAATAAAATAGATTTCAACAGTAATATCGAATGTCATTTTGAGTCTTGTACTTGTGAATGTACCTTCAATAATCAAAAATATGTGTTCAGCTGCATCTACCGTACCCCAGATTCTAGTTTTGACATATTTACAAAAAAACTAGCATTACTCTTAAAAAGCATTTATAAGAAAAACACAAAATACTTTATTTGTGGCGACTACAATGTTAATATTCTTCAAAACAATAAAAATAAACATGAATTCTTAAACTTATTTTCAGAATATATCCTAAATCACTCGATTAATCAACTAACTAGAATTAAAAAGAAGTTTGCAACCTGCATAGATAATATTTTCACGAATGATACATGCGATAGTAGTGTCCACATGAACTGTTGGTCTGACCATACATACCAGGTAATTAGCGCCTCGACAAAAACTACCAGTAATTCCGAATTTATTTTTAAAAGATCATTCAATGAATTCAATATACAACTTTTTAAACACACAGTAAAAAATTCTGAATGGGAATTTAATAATAATGACACCACTGATAATAATTTCAATTTATTTTATTCAAAATTTACCACTATTTTTAATAACTGCTTTCCCATAAATAAAATTAAAATTCAGCAACAAAAAAAGCTTCCTTGGATTAATAGAAATCTAACAGAAAATTTAAATTTGTTATCTGAGATGGCATCACTAGATAATCACATTGAAAGTGAACTATATCATAATAAATTAATAAAATTAAAAAACAAATGTAAAATACAAATTAACAACGCTAGGCGCACATATAATGATAAACGTTTAATAAATGCGGAGAACATATCTAAGGAAAGCTGGAAAATAATAAACCAAAACAAAAACAGAAATAATAAAATAGAGCTAGAGAAAGAGAATAAAATAATTACTGATCCTACGATTATATGTAACCTGTTTAACGAACACTTTATAAATATAGGACTAAACGCAGTATCTGAGTCAAAAAACATAACACATAAAAGTAGTATTAAAAACTCATTATTTCTAGCACCCACAACCCCCTCTGAAATCGAAATTATAATAAAAAAGGTGTGTAAAAAGCAATCAAGCGGTCTAGATGAAATACCTGGTAAAGTAATAAAAAAAGTATGTGATATAATAAGTGAACCACTTTCCCTTATAATAAATCAATCCTTCAGAGAGGGTGTATTTCCTACATCTTTAAAGCAGTCAAAGGTATGCCCAATATTTAAAAATAAAGGCTCAAGGAAGGATATTTCCAACTATAGGCCAATTTCGGTCCAAAGTCACTTCAGTAAGATAGTGGAATATGCCTTTTTTGTAAGACTTTACGACTTTTTAGAAATAAATAATCTAATAACCCCCGCCCAGCACGGTTTTCGAAAAAAAAGGTCAACCTTCACTGCTCTAAATGATGGAATCTCTTATATCCAAGAATGTTTAAATAAAAAACTTAAAATCATTGGAATCTATTTTGACCAAACTAAAGCCTTCGATCTTGTACCTCATGACCGTTTATTGGACAAGATAGATTCGATGGGCGTTCGAGGAGTCTCTAATATGTGGATCAAATCATTTTTGTCCAATAGGCAGCAAAAAGTTGTTATCGGTCAGCACAGCTCAAATTTGAACAGCTCAAATGTAGGGACACCCCAGGGAGGAATCCTATCGCCGCTATTATTTTTGTGTTTTATTAATGATTTGACGCAAAACTGCAATAAAAAAGGCGAAACACTATTATTTGCAGACGACACAAAAATGATGGTGGCAGATTCCAACTTGGATGCCACCCGAAATTTGGCACAAACTGCCATAAACGAAATGCATTCTTGGTGCGAAAACAATGGCCTCCAGATAAACAGCTCAAAAACATGTTTTATACACTTCTGTACAAAAAATACTTCCATAAATAGTAGCCTATATTTAAAAATAAACAATAACTCTATATGTCAACAAAAATGTACAAAATTTTTAGGGTTGTATCTAGATCAAAAATTCACCTGGTCGCCTCAAATAGAGTATTTGTGTAATAAGCTAAGCTCCGCCTATTTTTTGTTTAGACAAATAAAGAATACGGTATCAAATGACGTACTGATTACTATGTACTATGGTATTGTACAATCCATAATTAACTACGGTATCGTACATTGGGGCTCTGCAACAGATGTAGACAAAATTCTCATACTACAAAAGAAAATACTAAGATGTATCGTGGGATGTCCTAGTAGAGAATCATGCAAACCCTTATTTAAAAAATTTAGAATCTTAACCGTGCCTGCCCTATATATGTTTAACCTAATTATGCTGGTTAGGGAAAAAAATATGGAACTGAAAAAAAATGAGGACATTCACAGGTACGAGACAAGAAAAAAAGAAAACATATATCAGCCATTTTCTAGGATAAATGTAAGTAGAGATAACTGCTATAATAAAGGTATAACATTCTATAATAAACTACCACGTACAATTTTAAGCATTAGTAGTAAAAATCATTTTAAAACCACACTAAAAAATTACCTAATTGAACTGGTACCGTACTCAGCTGAGGATGTACGTTTTGTTTAGTGTTAATATGATAATATGCAAAAATACAAACTTAAAACCTTATTTTAATTGTGATGTATATTAATGTATGATGCATACATTATTATATAGTTTAAACTATTTATTCTTAAATTATTATTCTTTTAGACGTATCTTGTAACATGACTAAGTTTATATAGTCTAGATACCTACTCTGTGTACTCATATGTATCATGTTATATTGGTAAATAAATATATCTATCTATATCTATCTATCTATCTATCTATACTTCTAACTTGTTTGTTAATTATGTAAACAGTTAGTTGATTTGAGGTTCTGTGCAAAAACCTTGTGTGAAATTGATTAAAAATGATTGAAGAAGAATATATGGTTTATACACCTACAAATCTCTCCGAAATTGCAAATGCTACATTAGACAAGTCACCATCGAAATCGCGAAAAGTGTACGATTTAGCCTACGAAAAAAATTTAAAATGAGCTAAGGAAGGTTTAAGTTTATTTCGAAAGGGTTTTATTGGCCTATTTTAATAAAAAAAAATATACTTTATTACTGAATAGATTAAATTTAAAAATTAATATTTAAAAAAAATTGTAGGATGCTTAAAGAAAAATGTTTGACTCAGAGGAAAAGTGCTTTTTTTATCGTTTGGAGTTTCCGGAGTCCGCTTCGAGTCATCCGTAAATTGTACAGACTAGTAAAAAAAAGCTTCACTTTCCTCTTAGTAAAACAATATACCATTTTTCACTACCAGCTTTAGAACATACCATTATTTATCATGTTTTCAGACTGTGAAATCAATTTTGTTCACCTATAGCAATAATAATTTTTTCTCTCCTAGTAGGAGTAGTTTTTATAAACAATTGATTTCTGTCACTTTAGATGTTTCAGTTCTTTGTGCAATTTTTACCAATTAAATCCAAGAAAATAGATTGAAATAAATTTTTATTTATTAAATATAATTAATTATAATTATTACCAATTAATACAATCAATAAATAGCTAAATATTATGAAAAAAAATTAAAAATAGTTATTTATGGTACTAGTGGGTAAAGTAAGATGCCCATGAGAAAATTAACCTGCGAGGCGTCAGCCAAGCAGGTTAATTTTCGACAGGGCAATATCGGTTTACCCATGAGTGCCATACAAGGTTTTATCCAATAAATAGCTTAGAAATTCATATTTTTATTAAAAATTTTAATGACATTTAAAAGAAAATAATTTTGCAAGTGACAGTTGAGTGGGTAAAATAAATAATTATCCACTCAATAAAGTAAAAGCCACGCGGGGGTTATTATTGAGTTTATCTCTTTAAAATAAAGCTGGTAATTGCCTTATTATCTGTATGTATTGAATAAAAAAACTTTTTCTTTAAAAATCATCACTAGGGGGTCAAAAATGAACTTAAAATATGTTACGTAATACGGTTCTTATGTAATAAAGTAATATTTTTATGATGTAGAACCATTAAAAAAAAAACAAATAAAATACGCAATATTTTTTTTATAAATTATTTTTAAATTGGCATAATTGCCTGTACTTAAATTTAAAAAATAAGACATGCTTGTTTTTTTTTAAGGTCAAATTCGGATTCTGCGCCTTTAAATTGATAAGAAAAATATATTTTTTGGGTTGGGGAAAAAAGTTTACACGGTGTTCTTTAATTTTATTTCTTTTTCATTTATTTACTTTTTACGAATAAACTAAGCAAAATAAAAAAACATTTGTATGAACATTTTTGTAGAGAATTTTATAATCTACAAATTAAGTCCTGTAAAATTTTTATAAAAATTTGATAGTTTTGCCACAAATGAGCAATTAAGTAAACTCTGCACTTTCATTTTTATTATTTTTCCCGTACTTACTGTGAAAATAGGTTCTTGGCATATAGATTTTTGAATTCCTCTTTTTTTTTAATCTACCCTAAAATTTTCAAAATCCTACTCTTTTTTTAAAGATTTTGAAAAAAAAAACGTTTTGTCCTGGACTTAGATCTCAAAAGTTTGAGGTTCCGATCGTGGCAAAAAAAAAGTTGGGATTTGTTGCCTAGTGTAATTATTATAAAGTCCTAGCATAAATCATACATTTTTAATATCTAAACACAGTACGGCCCTGTTAAGTTTAGGGTTTTTGGAATGACCGCAAAAATTTTTTTTTAGTTGTTGATAGTAGACTACCCCCTCATTACATACCACCTAAACAGCAGCTGTTCCTTCTTGAAAGACTTTTAGCTTTTTCGTTTTTTTAACTTTTTTTTGTTGGTATTATTAGAAAAATCAATTTTCATTAATACTTTGGCACTAGCTATTAGTGCCGTACCGAAAGCAGTCTACTATCAACAACTAAAACCAAAATTGGATGGTCATTCCAAAAAACCTAAACTTTACAGGGCCCCAACATTTTGTGAAAAAATACGGAAGGGTCTCCCGGTAAGTAGTACATAAAGGCATATCCAGAAGTTTGCATAAGAAAATGAAACATAAGATGCGATGCCGTGATTGGCTTACAAGATACATGGCGGCCCATTGTTATGTTTTATGTTCTTATGCGAGCTTGTGAATAGGCACTAACATACGTATGTTATGTAAAGAACTATTGGGAGACAATTCTCTATTTTTTTCAAAATTTTCGGACCGTGCTGAGGGGTAGTTTTCAACCAACAAATACTCGATGACGGCATTTCTCTGGTATGTTTGTTTAAAAATAAATTTAAACAAATTGATCTAGCAAATAATTTTTACGCTGTTATGTAAAGTACTACCAGGCCTATTTTTTTTATAAATTTTGGGATCGTGCCTACAGGTAGTTTTCGAACAATAAATGCTCGATGAAGCACAGTGCGAGTTTAGGCTTTTTCGAAGTACCACCCATTTTTTTTTAGTTATTGATAGTAGACTGCCTTTACCTTCGGTATACTGGTATACCGTATAATAGCTAACGAAAATGGATATTTTTCTAATACTACAAAAATAAATTATAAAACCGAAAAAACTAAAAATCTCCCAAGAAGGAACAGATGTGATTTAGGTGATTTAGGTGACTACTAGTCACTGACTAGTGGTATGTTATAAGGAGGTAGTCTACTATCAACAATAAAAGAAAATTTGTGCGTTCATTCCAAAAAACCTAAACTTAACAGGGTCGTACTATCTATAATATGTACCTACGTACGTACGAAGCTGTTAACACGTTGAGCCCCAGTATGTTAAGCTTTTTGCAAACCTTGGGTCAGAAATTTTTTTATTACCTAATTTTTTATATTTTTAAGGGACACGCAAAATATTTTTTTAGTAAAGTAACTAATAAAATAATAAAACCTCAAATATCAAGTCATGATTCTTATACCCCTTTGACTGCAGGGGCTCAAAATTGTGAATGTTAATGTTTCATGGTAAAAAACGTTCCTAATTTACTTAAGCTTCTTTTTTTCGCAATCGACCCATTGTGAGGCGTCGTAAAATATTGTACTGCGCGGAAACATTGTCTAATTTACCGCCAAATTCATGAAAAAATCAGTGATTCCATCACAACAAAAAGTATAGTATATTCTATAACTAGTATGGAATAGACAATATTCCGCGCGAGCGCGGAATGACCATTCCATACTTGTTGTAGACTATACTTTTTTTTCGACTGCAAATATAAAACACTGTATGGCTTTAAACTGCGGACAAGGTTAAAAACAATGTTTTTTGTGACTCGACTTTGTAAATGCAATAAAACACATATTTTTAAATAAAGTAAGTAATGTTATTTAATAATTTTATGAAATCAGTACTTAAAAAAGATTTTTATTTAATTTTAGCACATATTTATAATTATAATGCAAAAATTAAAGTTTATGTCAGATTGTTGTGACAGATATCAGGTTTAAATATTTAACAATAGATGGAGCAGTTTTACTTTTTTGAACTAAATTGATAAAAAACTGGTCAATTATTAAGAAAAACTAATAAACTTTATGTAATTTTAAGGAAAAACTTTAAATTGCATTAAATTATTCAATATTTCATGGTAAAATAAATATATTTTTGCTAATTTTGCTACAGTTTTCTTTACTTTTATAAACAAGAGATGGCACTACATGTGCTCATTCTAATACTTGATACGGAATATTCATACCGTATCTAGAGCTAAAATTGATTCATTCTGTGTTTGAAAAGTGTGTGTATTTGCTTACATTCTAAAGCAGTCGTAGAGAAAATACGTATTTTTTATTTCAGTTTTAAAACTATATGTATCCGAACTATCATAACAAAGTATAGTTATAAATAAAATTTATTGTAGCAAATATTACGAGGATAATTTTAGGTTGTGTTCCATTTTGTTATTGCGCAGGTCCTTCTCAATTTTTCCTGTATCTGCTTGAAGTTAGCTGAGTTAAAGGGATATGGGTCATTAGACTGTCAACGAGTAACAGTGTTACTGTAACTTACAGTAAGAAAAAAAATCTGGTGGGTATGATTACTTATCATTGATTAGTACAAAGGAGCGAGGTAGGTGTATTTGGTTAAAATATAAAAGAAAAAGTATTAGTAGTCAGTACGGTAAAGGACGATAATGCGTAATTTATAGGCTGTTTGTTATTCTCGCGGCCATGTAAGTCTGCCTAAGCTGACAGCGTGCCCTATCTTTCGATCTACGGCAAACAGGTTTTAACTTTAGGTTTAAAACGGGCCAAATTGGGCGTATCCAAGGTTTGGTATCGAGAAGACAAACCCGAATAACTATACGACTCAAACGAATAATAAAAGAAAATGTACAATATTTTTAAGCCCTTTCCGCATGATTTTTTATTTTTGAATGAAAAAAATCACGATCAAACATTTTAACATTCTTATTTTGGGAAAAATTATTTAAAAAATTAAACTCTAATTTTTATATATATATATATATTTCTTGCAAAAAACGGTGTGTGCCATATGTGAAACACTATACAGTAAGAAAACTTATGTGGACCGTCATTGTTGGTCGGTCTGTCTGTCGGGGAAATTTGTCACGATAACTGAAGAACACTTTGTTCTAAGCTGGGATTTTTTTTTGGTAAAAATCGGGGTGGGATAAGGAGGCGAAAAAAAACAAGTTTTTTCAAAACCATTTTTTTTAATTTTTTTGAAAAAAAAAATAAATATATATATTATACAGGGTTATTCAGAAATAAGTTTGGACTTTGAAGTCTAAAGGGAGCTACAGCTCTTTAAAATTGTAATAAAAATAAAGTTTTTAATTAAAAACTCTTGTACCCTTTAAGCTAGAGCGACGAGCTTTTGCATGTATACTAGTATTAATAAGGGCAATAAGTTTATGTTAATTTATTTTTTCGAATTTATCCAGAGGCGTGCCTAGACTGACAAAATAGTTAGGCCTAACACATTTTTGCCCCAAACTTTTTTATGTATACATTTTTTGGATTTTTTGTAATAAATACAGATTCCTTCAGTAAAAATACATAAAAAATGTCATATAGTGTAACACTGTAGGAGCAACCGTTTAAAAAAAAATGCATTTAAGAAAAAGTAACATTTTGTGCCACTAAAAATGTTACTTTTTAAAAGGCTATAACTCCTTTAATATTAAATCTAGGTGAAGAATACTTTTTGCTTAGTTTTAAATGAAGAATCGCCCTGCAGCATTAAAATTTTATTGGTGCTTTTTTTGTTTCCCATTCAATTTGTCCTTCTTCGAAGGGAGGCAGCTCCCTTAGGGCTCAAAAACCCTGTATACAGGGTTATTCAGAAAAAACCTTGAATGAAGAGCGCGGAATTTTATTTAAAAACCCGTGCTCTTCATTCAAGTAAATTTCAATTAGTTCAAAGAAATGCTATCCTTGGTTCAAGAAATCCTTTTATTCTGTGCATCTCAATCATATTCACATCAAGAAGTGACACGGCCTGTGCTATACGTACTTTAAAAAAATCCAGCGCCACAAGAAAGGCGCGTCATTAGTTTTCTTTTTGATCGATTGCGTCAATTATTTCATTTTATTGCTAAATTCTGTAAAAGACCCAACCAATTAGATCAAGCATTTTCAAACTGATGCAATAAGACGTCCCACATTTAAAATTCTACTATCAAATTATTTTACAACCAACCTTACTCTTTTTAAATTGTCTGATTAAAACATTTTATTCTTCCATTTAAATGAATTTTAGGGAATTTTAATGCTTACGGCTACGCCGCTCATGTACGGCTCGACGACAGCGGAAAAAAGCGCCTTACTTTATGTAAAATTAATTTACCCCCTCCTAATTTTAACCTTATTTGACGTAACAATTTTTATTTTAGAATTTTTTTATGGGATTCACCCAGACAGCACAAAATAACTATTAGGTATCCAGGGGATATACTTTCTGGATATAGAGTATATCCAGTGGATAGCCTGGTTTGCCATTAGATATTCTATGAATATCCAAATGCCCGCCTATATCCAGAATATCCACGACGTATCAAGTGGACAAAAAGTCCAAACCAAATGGGAGGCATAGCGTAGTGGCTAGCGCGTATGCATAGTAAGCCGACTAGCGTGAGTTCGATTCTCACTAGCGCCGATTTGCCTTTTTCAGTTAATTAATAATTGAAATTTGGCGAAGGCGATAAGTAAAACGGACACTCCCTATAAACTGTTTCGAAAGTTAGTATAAGCCAGTGGTTCCCTCTACTACTAGCCCACACAAGTCCTGGACTTAATTAAGTAGAATAGTACAAGGTTAAACAAACATGTAATGTAATGTAATAATGTAATGTAACATCTATTTTTTAACCTCCCTAAAGTATATCTACTGGATATCCCGTTCATAATCCATGGGATATCTAATGTCAATCCAGGCTATCCACTGGATATACTCTATATCCAGAAAGTATATCCCCTGGATATCTAATAGTTATTATGTGCTGTCTGGGCATATGGATCATTTTAAGGTTTTAAGAAATTTTTGAACCATCAAAATAAATATATTCTCATGTGTAATATAACTACGCAAAGGTTACATTTTTGACGTTCGCAGAGATAATAGCCATAGCTATTGCACTAGTGAATTTTATAGTGACGATACAACGTCATCACTAGCAACCGTTATATTCTCAGCGACTATTAAAAAGTAATAAATTACTGTTTTGTTTAGTTGGGATTTTAGGTATCAAGATAAATATTAATCCGTAAGTTATACAAGAATTAATAATGTAAGTATATACACTTAACGCTTCTCTTTTTCTTTTAATCTTATTTTAAGAGAACTCTTTACCTTCTTAAATCAAAACCGTAATGTATATAAGAGTTAACCACGTTATAAGTTAACATTAATTTTTTAAAACCACGAACAAACATCTTTTAAATAATGAACACACCTTTCTCAGTAGAGCAAAACGAAATAAGTCCATCAAAGTAAAACTTTTAAGGCATAAAAGGGCTCAACTAGAGGATATATTTTAGACGATTATACTCGATAGTGTCTACTGTTAAAATTTTACTAACTGGCACCTGGCGTAATGTTTGGAATGCAAGGTTACCTATACTACACACACAATATTTTACCTCTTCTCTTCTCCTTGGCCCAGCCCACAGGTGCCAACTCCCTTTGAGCTAAAGCGACGAGAATAAGTATCCTACATCTTGTATTAATAAGGGCAATAAATTTATTCAAAAATAGAGGCGTTCCTAGACGGAAACATATGTGAGGCTTAAAATATCTTTGCCCTAAACTTTTTTATGTGTATTTTTTATTAAGAGGACATTTTATGCCATCAAAAATTTTACTTTTAAAATTACTCCGTTAATATTAAATTTAGGTGTTTCTGTGAAGAATACTTTTTTGCTTAGTTTTAAATGTATTATACACGATAATACATATCCGTCCCAAAAAACCACTTTCTGTTCATCGATGTTATACATGGTTATTCAGAAATAAGTTCGAGAAATTTAAGAGGTGATTCTACGTTAAAAAATATGAAAAAAAATTCCTATAAAGGTTGTTCAGGCAATGAGCCCTAGGGGAGATGCGGATCTTCGAAGATGGACATATTCAATGGGGAACAAAAAAAACACCAATAAAATTTTAATGCTACAGGGCGATTCTTCATTTAAAACTAAGCAAAAAAGTATTCTTCACCAAAACACCTAAATTTAATACTCAAGGAGTAATAGCCTTTTAAAAAGCAACATTTTTATTGGCACAAAATGTTACTTCTTCCATAGAAAAAACGGATTCCTTGAACCAAGGGCACGTGTCTTTGGATATGTTCAAAGCCATATTCTCTTGTTTGAAGGCGGACATTTTCTTGAACCAAAGTTAATGTCCTTGAATAAAGAGCGCGGATCTTCATTCAAGGACATTGACTTTGGTTCAAGAAAATGTCAGCCTTGAAACAAGAGAATATGGCTTTGAACATATACAAAGACACGTGTCCTTGGTTCAAGGAATCCGTTTTTTCTATGTCATAACTGCATTAAAAAAAAAAAAGTCCAAACGGTTGCTCCTACAGTGTTACACTATATGAAATTTTTTATGTATTTTTACTCCAGGAATCTATATTTTTTAAGAATCCAAAAAAAATATATAAACATAAAAAAGTTTGGGGCAAAAATGTGTTACGCCTCAAATATTTTGTCCGTCTAGGCACGCCTCTGGATAAATTAAAAAAAAAACAAATCAACATAAATTTATTGCCCTTATTAATACTAGTATAAATGCAAAAGCTCGTTGCTCTAGCTTAAAGGCAAAAGTTATTAATTAAAAACATTATTTTTATTGCAATTTTAAAAAGCTGTAGCTCCATCAGGGCTCATTTCCGGACCAATCTTTATAGGAACTTTTTTGCATATTTTTTAACGCAGAATCACCTATAGATTTCTCGAACTTATTTCTGCATAACCCTGTATATGTACAATACACATTTTATCGATAACTTGATGGATAGTAACATAACCTCAAGAACAACAATACACCTCCCTCGGTGCTTCCGCTTCATTGTATCCACGTATGAATATATAGGTATACCAGAATATCCATCGTTGGATATTCGTATACGGGATAAGTTTTAATCTGGTATAGGGACTTTTACCTTAAAAAACTGGCTGAAGCGAAAGGGGTTAATCGAAATTAATATCATTTAGGCCAAGTGAATGTTAACATTATGTACTAAAACCCAAAAGGTTTATTTAAGTAATTATTATTTGTAGCATACTGTATTACAAGTATTGTAATATACGGACATAATAGACAGGATTTTTCTATACTTTAAAGAAATTATCTCGTAGAAATAGCAGACTAGTCGGTTAATTTAATACAGCGCTGCAGCGGTAGCTTAAAATATTTTTCCGGCCATCTGGAGTTAATAAAGCGAACTTTTATTAAGGTTTTTAACAAGGATTCTGCGTGTCAGCTGAAGACTGCATAGCCTAAAACATGAAAGTGTAATTAAAAATATTTGCCGGTCTAATTGTGCAATATAAAAAATACTTTGTTATTATATAAACCTTGTTAAAGCGGTTTATTAGTATAAAATTACAGGTAAGCTATTTTATGGTATATTTTCGTATAAAAATAGGTATGTGCTATAAATGGCACACCATGTATTAAAAGAACAATAAATTATGCAATAACTTTGGTTATTATGAATTCTGGCCTTGAAACAAGAGAATATGGCTTTGAACATATCGAAAGACAGGTGTCCTTGGTTCAAGGAATCCTTTTTTTACTGTGTGGGATAATAGTGCCAAACGAAATTCCGTCAACCTTTTAGAAATGTCGTTATTATCAAACTAGCGGATTGGTTTAAATTGCTTAAAAATTAAGCTTATAAAGTACAAAAGATAAAATCCATTCCTAAGGGAATTATGTTTATTACGTTACAAGCTTGTTGCTAATTATCTAAACGGTTCACATTACAAAGGCGTAAACGACGTCTAGTTCTTAATTGCCTTTCGTATAACATACAGTGATTTTACTTTAGCACCCTGTTTAATTTTCCTTAACATGTTGTTGCACATTTAATTTTACTCTTGTATAATCAGATTCTGCAATAACTTTTTATGTGGGAAGTTAATTTTAGTTTACTGATTTTTTTTATTAAGGCCCAAAACCGATATTCTAGAAATTTTACCTTAATTTAGTCTTTTCTCACAGAGAAAAATATTGTCTTAAATCAAGAATCTTTAGTAAACCAGATTCTTCGATAATCCGGCATAGCATTTCAATTGGATTGTGTACTTGTGCAAACAAAAATTACAAATTACTTCACAAAAGAATATAAAACTTAATAAGTATGCTCCTGTTTTACATATTTTTTTATTTATGTAATATATTCTAGTTGTTTTGTATTAATTTTTTTACAATACAAAAACTGACCCGCTTTAGTAACCCGAATTATCTACTAATGCGGATCGCCGCGGTTTTAATTAGTCCGTATTATCGAGGTCGACCTGTGTAGTGAAATAATTTTCATATGGGACAAAGGCTTGAGACTTAAACTAGGTTAAAGATATTTTTAAAAATGAAATAAAATACCGTTATCATAAATCTAAAATTAAAAAAAAAAATCAGGTAGTATTAAAACTAAAATTTTGGGTTTATTTATTATTTTTTTATTTGGTCTTCGTTATTAGCATCAAACAAAAACTTATTAATATTAAAAATTATTAATTATAGTATTAGTGTAAATAATAAGTTTAATTATAATAATAATTTGTAGTAACATTTACATATTATATAATATATTAGGAAGTTTTGGTTTGGTTTGTTCTAAATATAAAACTTTTTCTAGCACGACAACAATTTGGATAATTAATTAGAACATGTAAAGAATTTTTTTTAAAACTACATAATAGTAATTAAACACCAAGGCACTGTTAGCTGAGAAAAAAAAAGATGGACGAAAATCTAAATTTTTTCATACGAGTATTTTTTGATAGCGCTGATTTCGATTATGATAGTGAATAAGCTGAAAAAAAAATTTTCCGCACCACTAGGGTGGTTCATTTTTGTTCAATCTTGGTATAAAGGCTTTTTTTAGGGATATTAACGTAGACTAATGGTTAAAACACCAAAAATCAAAATGGCGGAGCCAATATTGCGTATCGGTTTTTAGAATGTTGTCATAATTAGGCAAAATTATGGCAATCACTTTTTTGCATACTTAAAACCAACTTATGTTTAATTTATTTTAATTTAAGAAATCACTAGGGCTAATATGTTATTTCCTATACCTGCACAGTAAAATTCAATTGACGGAATTCTGACGACCTTGAAATTGAAATATTTTAACTAAAACGGATATAAAACTGTATTTATAACTTTGATATAAGCTTTTTCATATTAAGTGTTTTAAGTTTAGTCCTTTTCTTAAAATCGATGAGCTTGAACTACTTTATAGCCTTAATTTTGCCTAATTATGACAAAATTCTAAAAATTGATACGCCATATTGGCTCCGCCATTTTGATTTTTGGTGTTTTAACCATTAATCTACGTTAATATCCCTAAAAAAGCCTTTATACCAAATTTGAACAAAATCGAATAAAATTTAAAAAAATGGTGCTGAAAATTTTTTTTTAGCTTTTTCATATTCGAAATCAGCGGTATCAAAAAAAGTCATACGCAAAAATTTAGATTTTCGTCCATCTTTTTTTTTCTCAGCCCACAGTGCAAGGTAGAGAAGGCATAAAGTCTTCTATACCTTGGTTTATATTTTTTTACCACTAGCACATTAAATGTTTTAATAATAAGAATAAATTTTATTCTTATTATTTTTATATTAATAATAAAGTAAAATGTTTGTTGGAACTTAATTAAACTTTTCGGTTTTCGGAAAAAGAAAATTGAAAATAATTTGTTTGAATTTGAAAAGTTTTCTTTTGTAAATTTTTGTTTTTTGATTTTTTGATTTTTGTTTTTTTTTAAGATCTTATTAAAAATAAAATAAAAAAAATTGTCGAATTTTTTTTTAAAGTTTTTTTATTTCTTTTTTCTTGAAATTTTTATTTTATTTGGGAAAATGCAATATACCATCCACTGTGAATAGTATACAATGAAATGTGTAGCATTACATATCTTCACGGCTTGTTTGATATTTACAATTATGGCGAAGGCGCTATTATTGATATAAAGATTTTCTTAAGGGGTCTGTATACCTTCAAAGAAGGATATCGTTTTAAATGTGAGTTTTGGGCTAAATTAGAAAAATATGTTGTTGTTTAAAAAAGTGCAAAATAATGAAAAAAAAATATGAAAAACAGTTTAACCGAGTTAAAAAAACAATCAAATTTTTTATTAAAAAATCGTTAACAATTTTTGTGTTATCGTAAATGTGACAACAATGCTAAGGTGCTAAATGCCTCTATCTTATCTCAAAAAAAGTGTCTTTTTTGTTTATCTGAATATCAAGATATAAATACTGTACAATATTAATTAGTTGTATTTATTTAACACTACAGCTTAAAGTCTCTTAATTTTTTTTCATGGAAATATGTAAAGGTATTTAACATGTTGAAAGCTACATAAAATAACTAGTCTAAGGCCACACTATCCAATGGGACTGTAGGCTTTAGATTACTATACTATACTATATTACCATATATTATATATTTGTGTTCCGTGTATATTACCTAACGTTGGAGCTGCTCGATTGCTTTAAAATATTATTAGTATAAATACATACCTCAAAAACAACTTGATAATCTTACTGAAAAACTACTATGATAAGTCCAATACACATAGGGTATTTTACACCATGTTAAATCAGTAAAAATTAACAACAAACCAACAAATATTTTAATTTTACAGTCAAGCGGAGTTTACACATCACAATAAACAGCTTGTGGCTGTAAAAGTTATTTTTCTTTTGAGATGACATGGCACTTGATACGAAGGATTCTTAGGTGCCATGTTGCCAAATCGTGCATTGACATATGCCAAAATTTGTAATTAAAATAATTAATTAAAGTATGTTCTGGAATGTAAAAAAGGCTGAAATTTTTATTTTTTATGTATATATAACCATGTAAAGTCTTATCGTTTCATGCGATTTAGCCCAAAATACGATACCCTCCTTTAAAGTGAGCGTAGCTCACTTACGACGCATTTTTAGACATATGTTTGTTTATAGGTTTCTAAAAAGTTCTTTTTGTCATATTTTCCGATGTAAAATCACCTCTTAAAATTTTGGACCTTATTTCAAATACAACGTGTATGTAACGAACATTTAATTAATGTATTTGTAATTGTTATTTAACCCAAATTAAATTGTTTAAAGTAAAGTATCCTTTAATTACGGGGAAAAGTTTGTACAGTTTCTCAAAGTATTCTGGGGAAATGCCGTTCGGTGGTACAGTGGATCGCTTGGTATGGTGCCTTAACCAAAAGTAATTAAACAGACAAGACAAAGATTTTGTCGTTCTCGGGGATAACTTCATTTATTTAACTCTTCGCATTTTTAGTATATTAAAATAATACACAGAAAAAAATATAATTTGTATTAGTCCATAGTTTTAGACGTATTTTGCTCAAATAAGCGAAATTTATTATTTCTGCTAACTAACTATACCAAAGTGTAGGTTTTGGTATCTGAAAAATATGTAAGTGGTCCGGAAGTCATATGGTGGTGGCAGGATACTTATATATAGTCGCTTGTGGTGAGTTTGCTAAAGTACTAGTGCGCTTAAAACGTATTATGAAACGAGTGCTTTATAAAAATTTTTCTCCCGGTGGGTGTTACCGAAATCGAAGCGGACAAGAAGGGGGGGGGTCAATCCATCAATCCATTGGACGTCCACTTTTCCAAATTCAATAATTTTTATCTAATGAAGTACATTTTCCATAATTCCACTATCTGACGATATGTAAGCGATTTCGAATTCTACCGCGGCGATTCAGGGATAAAGATAAAGAAGACGATTTTTCTATGTAGTGTCTGACAGGAAATTCTATGTTTGATTTCTTATTATTTCATAATGATAAAAAAAGTTAAAATATGAAAGAAAGGGGGGTACCCTACAGCGTTTTGGACATTCTTTAGAGTCTGGAATTTTCGCGGACGTCTTTTATGGACGGCCCTTAAGACATTTTTGTATAAATGTCTTAGATTTAAAAATAATAATGTGAAGAGCATACAACAAAATGCAAAGCAATTCATACTATAGCGTTCTTGTTAAAAGATTTAAATTTTAACCAGATAAAATAATTTTTGACTGAACAATACATATTATTTATATTTAAAAGATTACATTCACAAAATATTTATTCATTCAAATTTAATTTATAATGGTAAAAATATGAATTTTCCCCAGCTTCTCCATTATTTAACAGCTGAGACTGTAGACAATTATAATTAATTAAAAGCAGATATCTTGGTAAAAGGGGAGTACTTATTTTCTAGGTTTGTCAACTTTTTAATTTTTTCATTTAAAATATATACGAGTATGTTTGATTTGAAATATGATTTTTATTATATCTAAAAGCGCCACTTTTTTGCTTTGGACACATTAAAAATTGTATATTTTTCTAACTTCCAGTCAATTTTAAAATTTGGTATTATGTTCTGGGGCCAAAGCACAAACGTGCAGGAGGTGTTTACAATTCAAAAACGAGCTTTACGAGCTATGCTGGGTCTGAGATATCATGAGTCATGCAGAGGTCATTTCAAAAAGAACAATATTTAACTTTCACAGGTCTTTACATTTACGAACTTTTAATTTTCATACACAAGAACAATTGTTTATTTCATGATATTTTGGGCTCAAGCACAAGGAATATTAATTATAATTTTTCCATCCATAGACTTACACAGTTTGAAAAGGGGTTTTTATATTCATGTATATCGGTTTTTAACAAATTGCCTAATAGCATTAAGTTATCTAGAAATTTTAACACATAAAAAACAAGTTCATGCATTATTATTGGAATTGGAACCCTATTCTATGTCTGAATATGTTTAATTGTAATTGTCCAATTTTAAATGTATTTATTTATTTTTTTCATGTATTTATATATTTTATTATGTTTGTGTATTGATTACTATATCTATTGGTGTACAATTTACAACACTTTGACTAATTTCATATTCAAAACTGTGTATCCCTGTAATACTTGTACTAGATATTTCAGTTTTTATTGATGAAATAAAGATTATTATATTATTATTATTATTATTATTATTATTATTATTATTATTATTATTATTATTATTATTATTATTATTATTTTTGTATGATAAACGTATACGCAAAATTTAAATTTAAAAAGTAAAATAGTCGATGTTGATCGGTTGATTGATATTAAAACTGTTGATATTTGAATTCTATCCTCAAAGTTATTTCAAAAATATGAATGTATTTATTAATATATTACAAATGAATAAAAAATAGTGTATGATACACGGCAAAAACTGTTTTTAAGGCGATTACGTAATCTCCCATTCACTTGTTTCTATTTTGCGCTTAATATTACGGTAATCAAACTCTGACAACAAGCAGAAATTATCTTTTGCCATAACAACTAAATATACATATTTTAACAAAAAGTGCTGGTATTATTTTGGATCGCAGAAAAATGTATGTAATGTATGATTATCCATTCAAAAATTAATCGTCCAACCTCAATTATACCGCAAATACTTATTTTTTGCACTTTTCCTGTGGATCTTGTCAATTATTTGTATTTTTTTAAAATATAACTTGACAACTTTAGATGAATTCAACTGTACCCTGCATAGTGGATATTCAACCATTACAAACCTAACTAATTTACACAAATTTGGTGAAAATAAATGGTTATTTGCAAAACTGCAAAAGTTAAGTTTAAAACTTAAAACTTAACTTGTAAACACTACCTCGCTTCAAACCCACTTCTTAGTTCAACTCCACATGAATAGTTTTCCTTTGAGACTCATTCATAAGTGGACCACCCTTATAAGTATATCATGTACAGTTCTAATTTTATGAATTTCATAAAAAAAAAACTGAAACATAAAAAAGTTAGCAGTGAAGATATGTAATGCTAAGCATTCCATCATACCGGGTGTACCACCAGGTTCTTGAGCCTTAAATTTATCCAAAACCACTCCTTGCGTATCCACCCCATTGAAACCATCTCCAACTTCTGTTTTTCAAATAGCACCCCCATTTCTATCAAAGAATATGAAAGTACATTTCATTCTGAATTCAACCATGTATTTTATCATGTAAGGGGCTACAAATAACAATTATTATTTATTAATAATAGGGTGGTATTTAGAACCAAGTTGCAGGTGGTTCCAGAAGATTTAGTTATTAAGGGTGGTTCTTGAACACATTAATTAGTTTTCTTTTAGATATAATTTAACGTGAGTTTTTGGAAATTGTTTTGTTGAAAAATATTTCTTGTGATCTGATGGGGTTGTACTTTGGAGCCCCTTAAAAAAAATAAGATATTACTTATAATATATGGTTGGATATAGAATAAAATGTGCTTTCATATTCTTTAGTAAAAATAGGGTGGTGCTATTTAAAAAACAAATGTTGAGGGTGGTAAGTATGGGGTGGTTTTGGATAAGTCAGTAAATTCTACTTTGACTCGCATTTATTTTTTTTTCGATTTTTTTTATCCTTTTAAACAACGGAAATATAGCCCGTCTAAAACCTGGTAGGACAGTATTATTAATAAATAATAGTTTTTATTTGGAGCCCCTTTAAGAAATAAGATACCTTATAATAAATGGTTAAATTAAAAATAAAATTTACTTTCATACTCTTTGACAAAAATGGGGGTGCTATTTGAAAAATAGAAATTGGGGGTGGTTTCAAGGGGTGGGTAAGCAAGGGGTGAATAAAAACTTCAATGGCTCGAATTTAACGCTGCTTTTTGCAAGAAAATCTATATTTTCAAATAACGGAGATATAGCTTGTCAAGGACCTGGTGGGACACCCAGTATTTACAGTGAATGGTACATTGCTTTATCTCTAATAACGCCAGTTAAAACTATTTAAAACGCAAAATAACATATTGCTCACGGTTCGCCTGGGTGATTTTAAATGAAAACTTCGTGGACCCCTACATTTTTTTCACTAAAATATACCTGATGACATAAGAAATCAATTCCCATTTGAAAGAAACTCGTAAAAGATACATTTTTTAGACAGATAAAAAAACGTTTTTTTTTGAGTAATAGGGTGTGTCAAAAAATCCCGATTTTCGAAATCTAAAACGCTCTCTGGCTGAAAAGTTGCTCCATAGTAAAAAACAGTGGCCACTTAAAAATGAACCAAATCAATTAATGTTTAGAGGTAGCTCAAAGCACTCAACTTTGATAAAATATCTGTACCTGTTTTTCGGATAAAAACTGATTGTTTATAAAATTGAGGAAATTTGGAGGGTTTCTTTGGTAATATTTAGAAACAATACTAATTGTGAGAAACTAAAAAATTATATACCCCTACCCTTAAGTTAAAACATAAAAAACGCCAATTATTTGAAGATTTCGCGAAAATTTAATTTTTGCAAGTTTTAAAAACTGCATAAAAAATAGTCCAAATAAACAATCTGCAAACCTATGTATTAGTATACACGGTGTATTTGAAATAGGGTTAGAAATTTTAAGGAGTGATCAAACGGTTTGGACTTTGACTGAGTTATTAAATAAAAACCGCATCTTTTAGCCACTTTCAAAGGGGCGTAGCTCCCTTACGACGCATTTTTAGACATATGTTTATAGGAACTTTTTGTCATATTTTATGACGTAGAATTTCGGACCCTATTTCAAAAACACCGTCAATACATGTTAACCTACCTGATTATACAGAAGATATTATTTGCTTCCGCAAGTCGAGTAAAAAAAATAATTGCATCTTGGTCAAAAATCATTCCTAGTTATGTCCTTTTAAATATGACCTATTTAAAAAAAAATCGCGAAATCTTCAAATAATTGGGGTTTTTTTATGTTCTAACTTAAGGGGAGGGGGATATAATTTTTTTAGTTTCTCACAATTAGTAATGTTTCTAAATATTACCAAAATTTCAAAAATTTCCTCAATTTTATATAGAAAAAGTTAGTAGTTGTCTCAAAACTTTTTCATTATTGACCGTTATTAACAAATAATGCTTAACAACGGTCACTAATAAATGAGTTGATTTATTTTATTAGGGGTTAAATAAACAAGCACTGACGGTGGTTGACAATGTAACGCTTAATATTGACGATATTTTATTGTCAGAGTGGTATTCACTAGTGGTAAGCAACAAATGTTATATCCTCTCACAAATTATTACTCGTGTTTATTATCGGGGGTCATATACAGACAAAACTATTATCTTAATCCCATCCATTTAAGACAAATGAATTTTAACTTTATCGTATTCGCAACAACATATTTTCTATCAGATATTGTACTTTTAATTAACCTAAAAATCAACAAAGGACGTTCAGTAACTAGAATACCAAAAAGAGACGATTCTATATCCAAAAATATGAAAATAAGTTCCTATAAAAGTTGATCCGGAAATGAGCCATACGGGAGCTACGGTCCTTTAAAATTCTACTAAAAATAAGGTTTTTAATTAATAACTCGGTCACCCTTTAAGCTGTAGAGACGAGATTTTGCACGCTTACTAGTATTAGTAAGGGCAATTTGTTTATGCTAATTTATTTTTTTAATTTATCCAGGGGTTTGCATAGACGGACAAAATATGTGAGGCTTAACAAGTTTTTGCCCCAAACTTTTTTACGTGTATTTTTTTAGATTTTTTGTAAAAAATATAAATTTCTTGATAAAAAATACATAAAAAATGTCATATAGTGTAACACTGCCACAAAAAATGATTTTACTTTTTAAAAGGATTTTACTCCTTTTATATTAAATATAGATGTTTCGGTGAAAAATATTTTTTTGCTTAGTTTTAAATAAAGGATCACCCTGTAACATTAAATTTTTATAGGTGCTTTTTTGTCCATCTTGAAATGGCTCATTTCCTGGCCAACCTTTGTACGATTTTTTTTTAATTTTGGGATACCAGTTACCGATCAACCTGTATATATTTTTTAATTTTACATTTGTATTATTTAGTCATTACAAAAGATGTATAAGAAGAACAACAATGAATATGAGAATATTGCCACGAAACTATGGAACATTCAGATAGAAAACTTAAAACATTCCGGAACTTGCAGATATAAAATTTAAAACATTTTGGAACTTGCAGAGAAAGTTTTTCTTAATAAAAATAATTTGTAATGTATAAAACAGTCTAATGTGGTATAAAATACTTTTGTGTAATGTTCTGAAACAACATTAAACCAATAAATAATATAAATAAATAAAAACCCAAAAGATTTATTTATTTAAATAGTAATTTTTTGTTTCAAACTGTAAAACAACTATTATGAAATACTGCTGTATTAGTTCGATATAATTCAACTATAATTATAGTTGAATTATAATTTAACTAAACGATTATAATAAAGACGTGGTTTGAGTCAATAATAATTTTTCTATGATAAACTAACAACTTTTTCTGTTAATGGTAAATAAACTAAATAAATACCTACAATGGGCGCCTGACTTTACAGCGAAAAAATAAACGCGAAGACCATTACCGCGCAGTCCATTACCGCGATCGCCAATACCGCGATCGCCAATACCGCGACAAGCCATTACCTCGCATGTCCTTTACCGCAAAGGCCATTACCGCGCAGTCCATTGCCGCGAACGGTCTTTACCGCGTATGACTTTTACAGCGAAAATCTTTAACCGCGCCATTTTGTATACATTGTTTTTATTTTATGTAAAGATATTTCCGTGGGATTGATGGCAGTTTGGTTGGGTTAGTTTTGGTTTTGGTTTGTGTTTTTATTGATAAAGTGGAACGTTTACTAAATGTACCCACATATACACAGGTTTTGAGTTTTTTATGTGTGTTTTTTTTTTAATTTATATCGATTGATTTGTATAAATCGCTGATTAATAATCAGTTTAGTCGATCGAAATAATGAAAAGTGCTAGGGGTAAAGACCTCTCTGTATATAAACATTTCATATACAGGGAAAAAAAGACTGTTAAAAACAAAAAAAATTGCAAGTGCGTAAATTACGACGCTCTGTGTTGCAAGGGGCATTTGCATACTTCGGACGGAAATGTTTTAAAGGAAACTAGTCATGCCCAGTTAATGTTTTTTTCTTCAAAAAAAAAAAATAAAATATATAGGCGCCGTAATGGTTTTCGCGGTTGAGTCCATGTGCGGTATTGACCCCTTCCGTGTTATTTTCTTCGCGGTAATGGATTTCGCGGTAAAGTCTATGCGCGGTAAAGTCCATGCGCGTCAACGGTGGCGCGGTAACGGTTTCGCGGTAATGGACTGCGCTGTAAAGACCCCTACCCCCTACAATATATTAAAGAACTAAACCAGGTACGTTATTATTATAATTATTTTTGTTGGATTAAAATGTTACTTTTATGTATACATGGTGTATTTGAAATAGGGTAGGAATTTTTAACAGGTGAATCTACATGATAAAATATGACAAAAAGTTCCCATAAATATATGTCTAAAAATGCGTCATAAGGGAGCTATGCCCCTTTGAAATTGGCTAAAAAAATCGGTTTTTATTTAATAACTCAGGAACCCTTTGAGATATGTTAACGAGGTTTTGCACGTGAATTAATCCTAATAAGGCCCATATTTGTATGTCATTTTCACGTACTTATTTAAACCAGGGGTGTGCGAAACGGGGGGGTCTTTTCAGTTTTTTATCCCAAACTTTTTTCTGTGTAACTTTTTTGCAATTTTATTTTTGAAATATGATCCCTCAGGTCAAAATACATAAAAAAGGTACTCTTGTTGTAATACTGTAGGATTAACCGTTTTCGAGAAAATTTCATTTGAAGGTGAAATTTCACTTCGATGACGAAAAATTAAATACTAAAATGTCGAAAACCAAAATTTTAATGATACAATGTTATTCTACATCAAAAACTAAGAAAAAAGTTTCCATACATGTAGGTCGAAAAAACGCTTTTAAAGCTACCATAGCCCTTTAAAAATGGTGCATATTTAGGAGACCATAGCTCCATTAGGATTGATTTTTGGAAGTACCTGTATATGAGTTTTTTTTTCTTAGTTTTTAATGTACATTCGCCCTGCATCATTAAAATTTTGGTTTTCAACATTTTAGTACTTAATTTTTCGTCCTCGAACCGTGGAATTTCACCTTCAAATTAATTTTTCTCGAAAACGGTTAATCCTACAGTATTACAACAAGAGTACCTTTTTTATGTATTTTGACCTGAGGAATCATATTTCAAAAATAAAATTGCAAAAAAGTTACACAGAAAAATGTTTGGGACAAAAAACTGATAAGCCCCCCCCACCGTTTCGCACACCCCTGGTTGAAATAAGTACATGAAAATAACACATAAAAACGGGCCTTGGTAGAATTAGTTGACGTGCAAAACCTCGTTGATATATCTCAAAGGATTCCTGAGTTATTAAATAAAAACCGATTTTTTTAGCCACTTTCAAAGGGGCGTAGCTCCCTTATGACGCATTTTTAGACATATGTTTATAGGAACTTTTTGTCATATTTTATCATGTAGAATCACCTGTTAAAATTTCCTACGCTATTACAAATACACCGTGTATATAAATGTCATTTCTGGTAATCCTAATCTTGGAAAGACGCACATCTTGCTGTATTGCATTTTCTTCGCTGGGATTAACTTTCATAAAAATAATAAGAACTCTGATATTAACCACAAACATACACCAATGGAAAAATAGTATATTAAATTCCAAGGCATAATTCACAACCGTGGTTTATATACAATTTTTTCACTACTAACACATATTAAGTAAAAATTATTATTTTTTGGTACCTTAAAATCAATAGTTATGCGTTCTAAAAAATCTTGACGAAAATCAAGTAACCTGAAAATTATTTTATATGCCATAAAGAAAAAACAATTCAATATCAGGCCGGCATTGCGGTTCTGAACAAGTGGCTTTAGATTTTATGCATTATTTTCTTAAAAATGTTTAATAAAAATGTATTTTTTTCTTTTCATCTGTATTTTAGGTTAGTATGTATCTATCTATACTTTTTCCATAATGCCATTTGACCTAATGAGCATTATAAGAAATGAGAATCGATATTTATATTTTTAGGTTATGTTGTCAACATTTTAAAATTTGTAAATATTTTTATTTTTTGTATATACATTACTTTCTTATTAAAAAAGAACATTTTTTAACTTAAATTGATGTAAAATTATAATTTTATGTTATAAAAAAGGTAATATGGGTATTAAAGTGAAAATACTTAATTTTGTAAAAAATTGTTGATCAAGATGCCTAGTTTTTAGCCCTAGTAGTTGAAATTCAATTTAACAGTCTAGTACTAATTAAGGTTAGTAGTAAAAAATAGTATATTTCTAACCTAATAAGAAAATGAAACATTTCCAACTCGAATTAGCATCTCGAGAGTTGGAAATTTCATTTTCTTCTGTGGTTAGAACAGAATTTTATTCACAAGCATAAACAAATAACACATTACCTGATAAAATTCGCAATTTTAAATGATCTTCTACAGAAATTTTGCAGATTTCTAACGTTACTGTAAATTTAAACTAAATAATAATTTAAATAAGTGGCTCGTTGTCATTTTCTATTATTAGTCTCCATATGAATATATAAATAAATATTATTTCTTATTGTTTTTCGTAGAAATAAACAAAAAAGTTATCAAAAGGTTATTTTATTCGCAAACCACAGTTGTTTACAGACAAGGCGATAGTTTCGCCATCTATGAGGTATAACCAAAAGTCAAAAAACAGGTTAGATATGAATTCATATCTAACCTGGGTTAAGAAAGAAAAGCTTTTTTTAACTTTTAAAGAAACAGACAAAAATTATACATATTGCAAGTTTTTATAATGCATATAAAGAACGTTTCTCTGTATGCTTGTGAATAAGATATATTATTAAGATTTTTTGTAAAAATAATAAGAATAAACAGTAAAATAAATTAAGTTCAGTTTAAACCAAGTTATATTTTAAAATAAAATGCTTTCATCACGATGTACATGTTTAACCGCCATCAGTTACCTTTCATGCAACATTATGAAAAACTGCCTATTAGGGTAATACTACGACTTAAGAAAATGTATATTCTTAACTTGGGGTTCCTAATTTGAAATTAAAACCCTATTATTTATAATAAGTGTATAAAAGGAACATTTATATTTAGTTATTAACTAAATTAAATTAAACTGAGATTAAGATAAACATTTTATTTTTCTTAATCACGATTTTTTTGAATTAAAATCTAAAAAGTAACTTGGCTTCTTGACCTCTAAATTTAAGGTAATATTACGATAAAAAAACAAGCCGTGAAGATACGTAATGCTACCCATTCCATTATATATTATTCATAGTAAATGGTATATTGTATTTCCCAAATACAAAATATTTTTGAAAAACAAATAACAAAAAATATATATTAAAAATAAAGATCTTTTTTGAAAAACGAAAAATTATTGAAAAAAAAAATTAAAAAAGTTTTCAAAATATTTCAATTTTTTTATTTTTTTTTGTCGAATTAATGCTTATAATAGCCAGCAGACGGACTGACAGACAGACAGAAGGAACTTTGAAAAAAAAAGTTAGTTATTTTTTCTTGAAAACAATTTATATCCAAAATTTTTTTTGTCTAGGACGATTTTTGAGTTTTTTTTTTCAAATTCCTTTTAATATTATTCTAGCGCAGGTGCTGTGAATAATATAATAATAAAATTGGGGATCTGGGGATCGAGGTAAATCTAGCTCTTAAATTAGCCTTGCAAACTAAATATCTAGATGTAGAGTCTAATGGACAATGTAAATGGTTTTAAATTATTATATATCGTATAGGTTTTATGTTACTTAATAACGTAAAATTATCAAAAATTAAACAGGTTTTGATGATGATGATGTCATCTCTAGTTTTTATAACGCATTATAAAAATAAAAAAACTAATATCAAGTAGTTGTCAACATTTGTGGCATTCTATTTCAAAACCACAGTCAAGTTAATCTATTTTTTTCGCGTATTCATAATTGAATTAAAAAATATAAGAACTGTTTATTTCCTTTAAATATTTATTAAGGCGAAAGGATACAAACTTCGGTGACCCACGAAAAAATGGCCCATGTCACACAATCAAAGAAAACCGGATGTTTTTAGGACAGTTGTTATGCCATTTTCATCGGGGTTGTTGAGCAACGGCGTACTGCAGATGACGACAGAGTAAAAATCGTGCCTCGAACGAAAATAATTTTGATTATTTTTTAAAGTTTTAATCAACCAATCATTTAACAATATTTCCGGCCACGTGTTTATTTCTACCCAATTATATTATAGCTATATTGGAAATTTTCTAGAAAATTCTAGTGAGAATCGCTGTAGTATTTTGTTTTTTAGTATTTCTCTTTTAGAACAAGATTTCATACCTAAAACTAATTAAAAATTAAATATGAATATATTACTATTTATAATTATTGTTTTTAATTTATTATTTACCAAAAAATACCTCAAAATATTTTTTTTATAAAATGTAATGATAGTTTTTATAGGTTGACTTTTATGAACATGCTTGCAAGCCTAGCGCAGTACCGCGCTAGTCAGTACTGCAGTAAGTGACTAAACTATTAACAGAACTAAAATTTGCAATTTAAAAATGGACGAAAAGGTTTTAGTTTAGCAGTTGAGAATGTAATTAAGTTAACCAAATCAAAGAATATGCCCGTAAAAATATTAAGATAAGTAATAAAACAATTTATATCAATTTGCGATGAAAACAAATATAAAAATTCGTCTGACATATTATAAATCGTTAAAAAATAATCTTCCAAATTACACATGATTCTTCGATTTATCGGGAAAAATTCACAGTTTTCATTCAAATTTGCTGCCAAAGAAAATAATTACTCCAGGGGCATCGCCCCTGCAGGGGCGACGCCCCGGTCGTAATTATTTCCAGACAGCAAATTTTATAAAAACAGCGAATTTTTCCCGCATAATTCTCAGCTTGTGTAATTATATATGAGAATCATTTGAATGCTTTAGAAGTGAATTGTGAGTAATAAATTTTGGCTTTAATCCAAAGTATACTGTTAATACATACAGAAAAATATTGTTTTAAATAAAGAATATGCTGATTTATATATAACGAAGAGAATATATTCTTCTTTTATACATACCGTATTCTTATCCTTTTATATTTGAGAATATATTCTCCTTTCAAGCATACCATATTCTTATCCTTTCATATTTGAAGCAAAATTTTGCTGTAAATGAGAATATATTCTTTTCGTTATATCCAAATTACACATTCTTGATTTAAAACAATATTTTTTTCTGTGTACACTTTAAAAAATCGCAAAGTTCCGAAATGGGAATATTTTCCATAACCATACGCTGTGAAATTTTTAATTCAAATCAAGAAATCCATTTTTTTATTGATGTATTTTGTAGCTTGATTAAAATAATCAAATCAATATCAAAATTAAGCACTTTTTGATCACAATTTTTTTATATGCTTACGTATTGTTTTCAGTGTAATTCATTTTCATAGATATTAAAAGAGTATATTTTTTAAGTAATTTTGCAGAGTATGTTGAATATATTTGGGGCTCTCCATGCTGCTGTATAATTATTCAAATAAATAAATAAATAAATATAAATAAATATATAAATAAATATATTTGTGGCAAAAACTATTACTTTATATCATAATCACTGTATCTTATTAATTGCCTGAGCTTAGACAATTAATAGAATTATTTAATTTCTATAAAAGTTTACACCATATTATTATATTTATCCATTATACATAATGTATGTATTCACCATTATATTCGTATTAAAACGTCAATTTTGATATAAATTGCGTTCGTTTTTATAATGACTCCATAATTAAATATTCTAATAGAAAAACCCAATTTTAAAAGTGTAGTTTCAGAATACATTAGAGTCGATTATGCTTTTTAGCTCGATTTTTTAAATCATGAAAAAGATTTATCGAACTAAACTGAAGTAAAAGAACACACAAAAACAACAGAAGCAATCTTTAGACAAACCGTTATACCGTTCTTGGCTTCATTACACTCGCCGCAGCTTTTAGTTTAAATATTTTTATTTTTTTCACCAAAAATCACTATCATTAAAATGAAAAACGAAAAAAATAATTAAAAAATAAAACTGAATGATATATCAGGAGAAGCCTACATACTATTTTACGAACAAGAAGGTTTAAATAACATCTTTGAAAAGTCTCGATTTTCAAATATTTTTTTATTCGATTGATTCTAAAAGAGACACTTTTTGTTCATGTTCTACGGGAAAAAAGTTGAACTTTGTGACCCTAGGGCCAAAAAGTTTTTTTCGCCCGCCAACTAAAACTTGTTATTTTTAAGCTTTTTAAAAGAAGATGCGTTACCTTTACTGTAATATTTATAAAGAAATATGACCTTTTGGTCTTGAACTAAGTGTTCTTTTTGACCAGATACAGTTATTATAATCATATTATACAAAATAAAAATTTCTTTTATAACATAACCTCAAAATATATGTTAACTGATTAATCTGTATTCATCCACTAAAATAAATTAAAAACACAAAATTTCAATTGTAAAATCAATTTCAATATTTATAATATTTATAGAACGGTTCAGAAGTATTACTATTTTCATATTTTAACAGAAATTAATTACCAAGCTATAGCTTTTTTAATTTGAAAATGAAACCGCACTCAAAAGAAACGATTTAATTGTTTTTTTAGCGGTGAGATTGGATAGCAATTTGTCATGGATAACTAGAAAAGTAATAAGACACTAAAAAGAAATACGTTTTGCAATTTAAAATTAAGTATATTTTAATAATTTATTATAATTAGTAACAATCGAATAAAAAATATTGTATAATACACGGGTAAAAAGTTAAATTTCAATTTAGTAGGTTTATTACCCTCGGGCCGGCCCGATCTGCCGGCCCTCGGCTTCTAAAAACCTACTCAATCGAAAAACTTAACTTTTTGCCCTTGTATTATAAATAACTATTATTTGACATTAATAGTTTAGTTGTTTAGTTTATTTTTAAAGTCTTTCTCTGACCACCTAATAGGTGATATTTTATACGATATTCGACTGACAATAATACAATAATTTAGAATAGATACTCTTCGCTATTAGGAGCTACTCTTCTCCATCGTAAAACAAATTACCAAAAATTTTCAATACATAAATTTCGACACCAACAGCTTCCCAATCTTCCTTCAATCCTGCAGCCTTCTTACATCCCTCCAAATCACCCAAACTAAATTTTATATGTAAAACAGCCCCCAAACCATTAATTTTGAAAAATAAATAAAAATTTTACTTTGACATTGACATTTAGATTGAGATTGATTATTGATTATGTGTATTGTACATGAAGATGCCTACCAATACATAAACCGAAAGTGTTTTTTAGAATGGAGACTTATATTGTTTTATTTTCAGTACGTGCTTATAAAATTGGCATCTGCACTGAAAAAACATTTCGAAGTGTAAAAGTTTAAAAATAAAATTACGTTTTATGTACCGGTTTTTTTTATAAAATTAAAAGTTCCATACAGTTGAATTTGAAAAAACAATACATTTTCGGTATTTTCTTTGTAAAATAAATAAACATCCAAAATATAAAATTACGCTACGCATAATAGGTTGTTTTGTTACCCATATGTATGTATGTACCGTTAATTTATTTTTACCATAAAAATACTGCTAAAAAATATAAAATTATATTAATCATTTCGGAATTTTATCGGTATTAATTGTGGCAACAAAATAACCAATAATGCCTACGGGAATCCTTTCTTTTAGTATAGGCGTTTAAAAATATTTCTCCCACATTTTCAAAAATTAAAAAGTTTCTGACAAATTTTATCCACATAGGTAGAGAAGTTATAGTGGGTATTAGATAAAGACAAAAACACATTAGGTGTGTAAAATTTAGTCCGCCATTTTTATCTTTTAAACATCAAAATTTGTAAAAAGAAACAAAACCTCAAAAAGGTTTTTCACATTTTTACAAGTCTTTACAAAACAGGTCATTTTTAAGTTAAAAATTTTAACACTATAAACAAAATAAAACTATAAAGACACGCAGATGCCACAAACAACGCCACAAACAAAATATAACAAAATGACAACGTTGTCGGACCTCTTACCCATGTAAATTTACGTTTGCTTCAAACGGTTTGAATGTAAATTTATGCTGTCTTTGAGTGTACTTATTAAAATTTGTAGCAAAATATTGGAAATTTATTGGTTTTTATAATTAAAAATTATAAGGTTGAAATATTGTTGGCAACGTAGAACCGCCATTTTTACCGTTTAGATGTCAATTTTCTTCTTCTTCTCTTTATTTTTTGGCCTTTGCTTTATATCAATTAGCCATCTCGCTACTCTTTTGTGTTAATTTCTGCAAATGGTTTGTCTGGTTGCTACCATACCATCGCTTTCTTTCGGCCAGGTCTTCTGTAAGACTTCTTGTGGGACCTCCCAATTCTCTTTAAATGTGCGTAGAAATAAATAAATTTCTTCTATCATAACCTCAAAACCATGTGGGATAACCCTAATTCAGATTCAACCACTAAATTACATCACAAATATATCACTTTCTTTTGGCCTGGTCTTTTGTAAGACTTCTTAACTGTTTACTTCTTTTTCTCTGTTATCCTTGTTTCAAATAAATAAAATTTCTTCTATCATAACCTCAAAAACATGTGGATAAACCTAATCCAGATCCAACCACTAAATTACATCACATATACTAACATTCCATTGTAAAATCAATATGACTAGTTATACCGATTGTAGATTTGATAATATTTTCTTTACAAACACATTTTTACATAAATTACTGGATACATCTGGCGCGAAAAACCTACGCCATTTTTAGTCACCTTAAATGTTTACCTAACACCTTCGCGTGTCCCACGCGAATAGATGTCAATTTTATATCTATTGTTATTACGCAGCGCAGAACCCTGCGCAAACGTTTATTTCCTCTATATATATTCTCTACCTATGTGATTTTATAAATTAATGTTTTAACATAAAAATTTATTTGTTTTAGTAAATAGCACATTATAATATTTACGACGAAGAGTATATATAATAAGCTGAAGCATTACATACCTTTACAACTTATTTTATTTTAGGTTTGACTTTTCATTACCGTTCTTCCATTACCAAGAGGTTGTATTATCTAACCAACATAGTTGAAAAGGGAAATTGCCAATACAATAACGAACAAACTACTTTTTTCAGTATACGAGTGTTTTACTCATTTCGTCGAAAATAACCAGCCAATGATTACTTGACTTCTGATACAAACTTTTCTAGTATAGTAAAAACTTTGACTAATGACCAACGTATTCTTATACATAAGCAAATACACAGAAAAAAATATTGTCTTGAATCAAGAATGTGTGATTTGGATATAACGAAGAGAATATATTCTCCTTTAAAGCTAAATTATGCTTTTAATATGAAAGGATAAGAATATAATAATATGGTATGCATAAAAGAAGAATATATTCTCTTATATACAAATCACCATTTTCTTGATATAAGATAATATTTTTCTGGGTGCACTTAAATATAGCCTCTATACTTTATTTTTTAAACTGTACTAAAAAGTGGCGACATCTTAACTTAACTTTTTTTTGTTCCACGACCGAGACTAAAACGTTATTACTCCCTCTTTTGCGGACTAGTATAAATGTTTCCCTCGCTTCGCTCCGCTGCACTTTTTAAATATTTATGCTGCAGGACTAAAACGACCAGTTTAATCCCATGATATATAAATTAATATTTTCTACGAATGTTAATCAAATCGCACAAAAAACTCTTACGGTATATAGCACCTTCCTTCCGGTTTCATAATTAAAATTTACTATAAAATATTAAATTAATAGATAAAAATTAAATTACTGAATGTAAGTTATTGTTTTTATTAAAACTTTTAGTTATTATGATTAAAAAAAATGAATGTATAAAACTTCAGTTTTAGAAAAAGTATAGTCTGCAACACGTGTAGAATGGCTATTCCTCACTCGTAGACTATCCCCCGCACCGCTATCGTGGCTCTGGTGGCAAACATCCACTCTTTCGGAATATACCTACATGATATACCGGGTGTCCCAAATTTACTTCTCGGCCAATATCTCCGTTATTTTAAAATGTAGAAACCTAATAAAAAAAAAACATAAAAAATGGGATCAAAAGTACTTTTAAATCCCATACTAAAACATAACCTCTATTAACTCACCCCCTTGGAACCATCACAAACTTTTTTTTTTCAAATAGCACTGGAATAGTTTTTTTAGTGATTTTGAAAGCACTGCACATACTGAATTTAACGGTGTATTACACTTTCTATTTACCCTAAGGGAAAGCAGCCTAAAATAAACATATTTTTAGATTGATTTTTTTTTTCAAAATTAAAAAAAAAAATAGAAAAAAAAAATAAAAAAATAAATTAAAAAACTTCTTTTTTAACCCTTTAGGGGGCAAGAGGTAGGCGTTGTATTAGGCCAATTTTAAAAATTGCGTTTTTTTTTAAACGGTATTTTTAGAACAAAACAGCTTTTATTTTATTAAATATGCTGTTCAGTAACTATTTTGGCATTTCTTGCTGTTACTAAGTTAAATATGAAATAAACTATATTTTCTTACGTTTATAAAGTAAATATACATATAGCTTAGTACTGACAACCTTTACATGAAAAAAAGTAGTTTTTTTCATTCAATATTTTTTCATGTAATGACTCAGCCTGGGTCACTCAGGTACGTAAAGTTAGTGTTTTTTGTGGACCACTGGGATAATATCTTCCCACCTATTACCAAATTAGTGGCATGTGTATGTCCTAGAGTCTTTAACAGATGTCAGCAGATTACTAATAATTTAAAATAATTAAGGGAATCGATTTTATTGCTGGGCACAGCTTTGGAACCATCACAAACTTTTTTTTTCAAATAGCACTGGAATAGTTTTTTTAGTGATTTTGAAAGCACTGCACATACTGAATTTAACGGTGTATTACACTTTCTATTTACCCTAAGGGAAAGCAGCCTAAAATAAACATATTTTTAGATTGAATTTTTTTTTTCAAAATTAAAAAAAAAAATAGAAAAAAAAATAAAAAAATAAATTAAAAAACTTTTTTTTTAACCCTTTAGGGGGCAAGAGGTAGGCGTTGTATTAGGCCAATTTTAAAAATTGCGTTTTTTTTTAAACGGTATTTTTAGAACAAAACAGCTTTTTTCTTCAAGCGTACTAAAATGTTAATATTTTATAACTAAACACACTAGATAGAAGTGATCTATTTTTTTACAGTTAAAAAATGGGCTCATTGTTGTACTCTGTAAAAAAAAGTTAGTTAGCGAAGCCGCCACCTGGCCGCAGCACTATTTGATGTTGATGGCAGCCATTGTTTGTTTTGGTAGTTTATTTTGTAAACAGTGCGAAATTTTGTGCAAAAACCTTGTGAAATTGTGTGAAATTGATTAAAAATGATCGAAGAAGAAGAGTATATGGATTGTACACCTCCAAATCTCTCCGAAATAGCAAATGCTACACTGGACAAATTAATACCATCAAAATCTCGAAAAGTTTATGATTTAGCATACGAAAAATTTTTAAAATGGGCTAGGGAACAGAAGACTAAAGTTTATTCCGAAAATGTTTTATTGGCCTATTTTTCCGGACTGTCCAAAGATTTAAAAAGTTCCACTTTGTGGTCGCAATATTCCATGCTAAAAACTGAACTGGACATTAAAAAGAATGTAAATATTGGAAAATTTACAAAACTAACAGCCTTCCTAAAACGTAAAAGCGAAGGTTATAAACCAAAAAAATCGGAAACTTTAACTAAGGAACAGTTTGACTTTTTTATGGATAAAGCACCAAACAGTATTTACCTAGCTGCAAAGGTAAAAACCAGAAATAAATATTCTTCAACTTGTTCCTAATTAAGTTATTTTTTTTAGATTGTTTTGCTATTTGGAATGTCGGGAGCATTAAGATGTGACGAACTTGTCCAGCTAACAATAAATGATATTGAAGATTTGGGAAAATTGTTACTCGTCAAAATTAGGGAATCAAAAAACAAAACATCCCGTTCCTTCACCATATTAGGAGAAAAATACCTAAACCTTTACAGATCCTATGCAGCTCTTCGACCTGCAGATATGTCCACTGCAAGATTTTTTATAAGATATAAAGAGGGAACTTGCCACAAAGTGGTTATGGGTATTCATAAAATTTCTTCTATACCTAAAGACGTAGCAACATTCTTAAAATTGCAAAATCCTAAAAATTATACTGGACATTGTCTACGTAGATCAAGTGCTACATGGTTAGTAGATGCAGGTGGTGATTTGGCATCATTGAAAAGACATGGAGGCTGGAAATCCAGCACAGTGGCTGAAGGTTATATAGATGAGTCATTGGCAAATAAAAAGCAAACAGCCGAAAGGATTTTAAATCCAAAAGCAACTTGTACTGTTACAAATTCAAATATAGTTGATGCGGTTAATTTTGTTAATATGGAAGACCCTGCTGATACTAATAAAGAAAATGTTTTGATTGATGGTAATATTCAAAAAAAAAAAATTGTTATTGAAGATTTGGAACTCCATTCTGTTAAAAAACTAAATACAGTAGTCCAAACAACTAGTACCAATTCAAGCAAATCTAATACCTCTGAAGATGGATTTACAATAAAAAGTTGCCAATTGCAAAATTGTACTTTTAATATTACAATTAATAAAAATCAATAAGTCTGTTCATAGATAAGTTTGTTAAATTATATTTTTAAATAATGTTAAAACGATTTCAATAAAAAAAACTTTAATGAAAAACATACCTAATTACTAAATAAATCAAATGCAAAAACTAATATAAAAAATATATTATATATAAATATATATATATATATATATATATATATATATATATATATATATATATATATATATATATTATATTTAGGACGCTTGAAGAAAAAATAGTATGTTTCACTCAGAGGAAAAGTGCTTTTTTTTACTCGTCTGTAGTTTCCGGACTCCGCTTCGCGTCGTCCGTAAATTCTACAGACTAGTAAAAAAAAGCTTCACTTTTCCTCTTAGTAAAACAATATACTATTATTTTATTAAATATGCTGTTCAGTAACTATTTTGGCATTTCTTGCTGTTACTAAGTTAAATATGAAATAAACTATATTTTCTTACGTTTATAAAGTAAATATACATATAGCTTAGTACTGACAACCTTTACATGAAAAAAAGTAGTTTTTTTCATTCAATATTTTTTCATGTAATGACTCAGCCTGGGTCACTCAGGTACGTAAAGTTAGTGTTTTTTGTGGACCACTGGGATAATATCTTCCCACCTATTACCAAATTAGTGGCATGTGTATGTCCTAGAGTCTTTAACAGATGTCAGCAGATTACTAATAATTTAAAATAATTAAGGTAATCGATTTTATTGCTGGGCACAGCTTTGGAAGGAATATAAAGTCGGTGGGAAGATAGTATCCCAAAGACACCTAAAGGATTAAAAATATTTAAAAAATATTATTTTTTTCCAAAAAAAGTTTTTTATTTTTTTATTTTAAGCTATTTCCCCTTAAGGTAAATACACCGTTAAATTCAGAATTTACAGTTTTTTCAAAATCAGTAAAAAAACTATGCGGGTACTATTTGAAAAAAAAAGTTTGGGGTGGTTGCAAGGGGGTGAGTTAATAAGGGGTCTTATTTGGTGTGGGATTTAAAAGTACTTTTGACCATTTAATATGTTTTTTTAATTTAAATAGTTTCTATCTTTTAACCTAACGGAGATATTGGCCGGGAAGTAAAATTTGGGACATATGTATCATTCTACACTTGTTACAGAATATACTAATTTTATAAATGATTTATTTTTAATTGTTATATATATTATTAATAATCAATGTATTTTTTTTTCTAAAAATTGGGGTTAAGAGTCCGATATATCGGACTCTTCTATTTTTTATATATTTTAAAAAAAAATGCGCCTTTTATAATTTTTTGTTTTTAAAGGTTTCTTTTTAAACAATAGGATTTTTTTATAGAACTTTTTTTTTCTGAAAATTTTATGTCGCTCTGATTAGAAATTTGTTCAGAATTTAATAAAAAATATTTTTATATAAAAATGTTAAATCTAGGATATTTTTTTTGGATTTTAAAAATTTTAAAATTATAATACTTGTCATGTTACAGAATTGAAAAGAATACAGTACGTATTTGGTTAAGTAAAAAGTGTACTTCATTCCAAGAAAGTGCAGTCCCAACGAACAAAATTGTAATAAACAGACATTTTTAACAAAAAAAAAATTCCTTTAAGTTTAGTGGGACTTTTATAAATATTCGTATAAAATTTTTGTAGAGCATATTTACAATATTTTAAAACGTATATTACAATTTTCATAAAACATCTGTATAGATAGACGAGAATCAAAATTAAAATTAAATCAAAATAAGTGCACTTATTGTTTTATTTGTTTGTCCTGTACCGAATTCCAGTAAAGGAAATATAAATATAATTGAAATTAATCAGTTTAAAATAAATTATATTTAATATTTAAACTTTTATAGCAACAAAAAGCAAGTTAAACATTCATAAATTATAGTATATTACATAACTAGTGTGGAAAGTGACATATTTCACGCGAGGAAAGGTTTAGGAACGAGCCGTTAGGCAAGTGAGTAAACCCCACTATTGTATGAAATACAATTTCCAACGAGTTATGTACACTATTTTTCCTACGATCCCAAAAAAATATGAAGTTTCTTATTTTAAAATTTTCTAATTTTTATTAATATTTAAGAAAAGCAAAGCACAAAATAATTATAAATAGCATACAAATTTATATATGTAGGTATTTCAAACAGGAAATATGATTTTCATTTAGCTTTAGTTTTCTTTGTTTTATAATTTTTACAATGCATAGCTGTTTAATGGGTGACCTATTCCTAAATAAATGCAAACTTGACTTTGCTTATTAAATTAGATTTCTGTGGTTATGCTGCCATATAAGACAGTAAAATTGTACATTTCTTAAGAAAAATACTGTGTATTTTGATGTTTTTTATGTAATGTAAGGTAACTAAATAAAAAATTAAGTAATTTTTATAAGATCTAGACTGTCTAGACAGCAATGGTTAAAATAGTAACGTTATAACTATAGTTTCTATTTTTGACATAAAAAACAGAAATATTTGGATTAAGACACTTAAAATATATAAAAGGCTATGGTGAAAGGTGGAAAATGGTTTTAAAATTCGTAGAATCTACGAGGTAAATATATAAATAAAATTAGTCAAACCTCCATACATAAATATCACACGAGTGTGATATAAAAATATCAAAATAGTGCGATATAAAAATATCAAAATAGTGCGATATCAGGCGTTTTATAAAGAACAAAAGAGTGTGCTAAATGTTATTTTCATAGAGGATCGTAGGAAAAAATTATTTTATTATTTACAATATTGGCGAAGGCGCATCTTATAGATTGTACATACCTAGGGTGCACCCGGGTGGTTCAAAACAAAAAAGTTCGAATTTCTTGCTGTCCCTGCAATATAAAGCTCATTTTAATTAGTAAACATACCACAAAAAATATTGGAGTATATTTACTACTGCCTTAGGAGGCTGCAAGTTTGGCATCTTAGCAAAGGTGGGTTTGAAGTGATTTTAACCAAAATTTTGGCTAACTTAAAAATCCCTTTTTAGGGATCAAATGTTAGTAAAAATCCAAAAATATTTTTTTTATGGGGAAATAACCGAAAAATCTTGAAATTATAAAGCAAAAAAATAAGCTATGTCTCAAATGACCTGAAAATTTCAAAATATAGACTTTATATACTACCTATGTTTTGGTATAAAAATTCCGCTTTATTAACACCCCAAAAATATAAAAATAATATAAAAAAATCGTGTTTTTTAAATACTTTTGACAATTTTGGCGTAACGATTAATATTTTCCAAAAATATCTTATTACAAAAATTAAAGAGCATTAAATGATCTTCAGTTTGCTTTATTCATTTTTAAAATTTAATTTTAAAAGTTATGAATTTTAGGTGAAACTGATTATAAAAACTAAATTTCTTAAATACTGACATTCAAATTCAAATTATACATAATAGGCCACCCCCTACCAATGAAACTGTAGTTATTCAAGACCTAGATAACTACTTAAAATTTAATTCCACTGGCGAAATTAATATAATTCGGCGTGATATAATTACCTATTAGATAATAATAAAAAAAATAAAAAAAAACACTGCCGTGTATCTTACTAAAATGCATAGAAATGGGTTTCGATCATACATTAATGAACTAACTAGACATGAAGGAGATACACATTTATGTGTGGATCATTATTTTATAAAAACAAAAAATAACCATGTAAATAAAAATATTGATATAAAATATTTTGTCCTACATACTGCAATAACAGATCATTAGCCCATTTTTTTAAGTCTTAATGTTAAATAAGAGTTTGCTCAAAAAAATACAAAAAAATAAATTAAAAAAATAGATTTTATTAAATTAAATAGCTCACTTTCTAAAAAAAATGGGAGGAAGTCTATAGCGAAAAACATACTCAAGGTATGACTAATAATTTTATAAAAACAATCAATAAAAGTTTATCACTTTGAACAAAAACCATAAAAAAATAAGCATAATAAGCTAAAACCATGGATAAAAGCTGGACTAGTAGCTTCTATACATAGAAGGATAAATTAAAGAAGAGATGGCTGCGAATAAAAAGTATTGAATCCTTACAAAATTTTAGAAATTACAGAAAACTTTTAAATAATTTAATTAAAATAAGGAAAAACAACTATTACAAAACAAAAATTACAAATGCTGGTAACAATTATAAAAAAATTTGGCAGGCATTAAATGATGCAGTAAATTACAAGCCTAAAAAAAAACAAAACATTAAATTTATTATAAATGAGAATGGTGATAAAATATCAAATGAAAAAAATATATCAGTCATTTAACGGTTACTTTATTAATTAATTAAAGTAAAATGTCGGATCTAAATTAACGGCAAAAAAAAACAAATATTCTATGAAATCGTAATTTTTGAAATAAACTTACTCACTAAAAGTTGACAGTACTAGTTCCGTTTTAATATTTTTAAAATATGTAAAAACATATGGTTAAGCATTTATTTAATTAATATTGTGTTATATTCTGTTATAAATAATTAATTTATAACGTTTGCCATGTTCATTTTTTATCCAATGTCCAAATATTGTCTAATTTGACTAACAGAAATTATAAGCAATATCATGTCTTTGCAATTTATGAGAAATTAAATGACAGTTATCAGTTATTGAGAAAATTAACTCCTACTAGGGGGAAAAATGAATAATGCTCTAGGTTTAGAGAATTAATTGCTCAGATTAAAAACATGATAAATAATACATTACCATTAATAGTACTTTCTAAAGCTAGTAGTGAAAAAAGTTACTTTATATCTCTTGTTATTAAAGGAAAGTAGGGGAATGGTGCGCACGTAAGCCCTTACCATAATCACGAAAAAAATGTAAAAGTACAAAAGCGCAAAAGTAAAAAAGTTTAAAAAGAATGATGCAAAAAGGTTTATTAAACACAATATAGGTATTTATACAGGTTTTCAAAAACTAAACTTTTAAAAGAAAGGTTTTGGAATTTTTGATTGTTTAAATAACGTTTTAAAACTTTTTTTTTAATCTAGTTTTTGTTTTTTTACTTTTTAGTTATACGTATTTATTAAAAGGGTTTGACCTTTAAAAACTTGTTTTTTATTAAAGTTATTACCATTTAATTAAACGAGGGGGCACGAGCATTAATATCCCATCATGAACTTATAAATTACTTCACATAAAAAAAAAACATTCAATTCAATTTAAAAAAATTGCATGGATAAATGGAAATGATATCCTTCAAGAATATATTTATTTTAAATTAAGAATTATGAACTTGCTATCCTATTTCGTAAAAGTGCAAAATAATAACGAACATCGATTCAGACATATTCAAATATTGTAAACAATTGTTATGTCAGTGGTCGTTCTTGGCGCTAGCGAATTTTTAGACAAGTCCCCAAGCATGGATGTCAGAGATGTTTCAGAATACCGAGTATTATGAATTTTCGGTTGAGCGCACGGTTACCCACTGCGCACAGTTACCTTACTTTTCCCTACTTTACACTATGTTGCCAGGAGAATATTTTTTAACTTGCTTATGTAGACATAACTGAAAAAATATTAATTATAAAACATTTATAAATTACTCTCGGAAAAAAGTGGGACACTTTGTTTCAATTGGGTTATTAAAACCTGCTAATTTTGAAGTTTATGTCAAATATTATTCATTTTACTTAGACAAAGTGACTTAGCTTCTCAAATTATTTTAACCCACATTATAAAAACTAAATTTACACCACTGAAAAAAATTAAAATGGACTTACAGGTTTCTGTTTTTTCCGATAGAGGTGTACCTTGATGTTAAAATACATAAAGATGTCCGGGTCTCAAAATACTTTGTTTTTTTTTAATATTAATCTAGGTCCATTATCCACTCAAATAAATTCATGGTGCGTTGCATAATAAATAAATAAATATTTAAGTGTGATGGTGATTTTAATTTCTAATAGCCTGAATGAAAGTATGATATAGGTCACATGTCTTGAATCGTAATGAGTTTCTAAAATCAGATTCCAGACCAAGAAAACACATGTTTTCCTAGTTTGATATATTGCCGGTCAGCCAACAATGGATGGATGCTTTACTTCCAAAATCCGACAATTGGGTAGTAGACTAGTAGCCTGTCATCTTATTTAATCTGAAATTTTCGTCGAGTAGTAGAATTTGCTTTTCGAGGCGGAACGCTGAGAACAGCAACTACTAGAGACGGAAATTGTACTTTGCGCTCTAGTTGTATACACTATTTTTTCTACCTCCCACAAAATTTAAATTTAAAAAATTAATTTTAAAATTTATTATAATATTAGAAATAGAGAAGACTAGATGGCTTAACAATTTAACTGTTTTCAGATAAATATGCCAGTACAATACATGTAAACTTTTTCGTACTTCACCATGGATTTTTGTGGTAATAATGCCGAAGTTGCTTCATTTGCAGTAATTAATAACTGGAGGAACTCCTTTAAAATTCTCTTCGATCCATAATATAGATATTTCATTTGGATTTCTTAATAATTTAACAATTTAATTTAACGCTAAAATCACGATCCAGACCGAAGTTGAAACAGGGATTTTAAGTGTTCAGTTGTGCCAAAAACTCAACACAAGCAATAAATTTTATTGACCGAATATATTAAAAATTAGTAATTTAATTAATTTTTACATAAAAGTAGACTCATTAAAAATAATAGTCTTGTGCCTAGATGTCCCCCTACGGTAAGTGTCGGACAATTAGTGTTCTATGGTGTAAATCGTTTTTTCGGTCTTTATATAGTCTGTTTCATCAAGCAAGATAGTAAATCAAAAATCACACAGTGAATATTTTCAACACATTCGAATATTGAATGTGCGAATATACTAAGTAGTTCATTTTATAAAACATAACTTTATTCTATACACAAACATATACTATTCAAACCTGTTGTAAAAATATTTACTGTCCGATTTTTAATTTACTATATTGCTTGAAAAAACAAACCATAGTTACGGCTTTTTTTTTATTGATTTCTATCAAAGTGTGTTCGCTTTCCATTAATGTCGACTTTTTGATTAAGTAATGTCAAGTTACATAGACAATACTTCGCTAAACTTTAATTTCGACCAATTTGACGACCGAGTTGTAAAATAAAACTTATCAGCTTTTGGTTTTGGACCAATTCGTTGTATAGATACACAAAGCAGGTTTTCTTTCTGCAACCGAAATCAACAGCGCTTTTGAAAGAAGATTTATGTGACACTGTATCTAACACCAGAAATAAATTCCTTTCATTGAAGCAAAATTCGTTTCTAACGCCTCCAACATCACGGCCAAATAATTAAATCAGTTTTTACTCTTTCAAGACCAGTACAAATAAAGTAAAATAATCCGTATGGTTTTATTCTTTTTTTTAGTTTCTTATTAGATTACATCAATGTAACGTTTTGTGTATTTGTGTGTGTGTGTGTGTTTAAGTATGCACTGAGAAAATTAATCGATCCTATTTTTTACTTTTCTATGTATTATTACTACAATACAATACAATACATTATTACTAATCAAAATGTTGGTATTATTTACCGATGATATTTTACTAAATACTGTAACATACTTTAAACTAGATCTATAACACAACTTAAACAACTTAAAGTATAACATAATATAAATGTTATATATTTTACCAAATGTTATAGCTATTATTACTAAAACATGCTATTATTAATAAACACATATTTCTGGGATTCCAAAAATACCAGCACGTTGTGTTGTGTTAATATGACAAGATATTGTATATAATACTTACACTGCAGTATTTAATATCACAAGTAAAGTATTAACACGTTCAGTACCTATGGCACATACCGTGTGCCATCGGCAGTTTTTGCCAGGGGTCTTGGTCACACGGTGTGTGCCACTAGTATGTATAACTTCAAAAGTTTAGTTGTGCGTCGATCATTGTAGGTAGATGCTGCGGTCGCTCCGACCGCTTAGATACATCCTAATGCGTTTCCGGGTCGCCTTAGTTTTGGAGTTCCGTGTTTTACGGTGCTGCTATGGTGTCTAACGTTCCAGAACTGTCAGGACCAAAAATACAGTTTACGTACCCGAGTTCCGACGTGCACACCGGAAATATGGCCGGCACCAAATGACGCGATATAAATAAAATTTTTATTATTTTATTTACAAATAACATTCAGTGACATTTTCAGAGTGTAAATTTGGGCGGTGTTTGATTTTATGTCTGTGAGTTCCCAACACTAAAAGTGGAGGTGCTTGGCTGGTAGAATAAAATCATTTGAGCGACTACAACACCGGAAAAAGTACATATTCCTAGCCCATTTTAATTCAAAACAAGCTGATATGTAATGCTACGCATTCCATTACAGTGTTCAAAAAGAAAATAAAACAATACTTTTTAAAAAATCCATTTTATTCATTGAATGAATACTTCTGTAGTACTGCTTCTACAGATTTTTAAGAAATTTTAATGTGTTTTAATATGTTTTCTGTTAAAATTGTATTTTTATAGTGTTATTTTTTTATATTAGTTTAAGATTTTATGACGTATCCATAGAAATTTTGTATTTCTCAGAAGGACAAATAAAGTATCTATTTATCTATCTATTATTCACAGCAAATATTAAAAAAAAATAAATAATAAAAAAAATTATATTTTTTTCAAAAAATCTTTTTTGAAAAACGACAAATTAAAAAAAAAAATTTAAAAAAAATGTCAAAATTTTTCATTTTTGTTTTATTTTCTTTTTCAAAAAACGAAAAATTTTGAAAAAGAAATTTTGAAAATTATAGTTTTCATTTTTTTTTTAAGTTTAACCCCCCATAACTTTTTTGTTTTTGGGGGGATTACTTTGAAAAACAATAGGGAAATTTTGAAAATTATAGTTTTCATTTTTTTTTAAGTTTAACCCCCCATAACTTTTTTGTTTTTGGGGGGATTACTTTGAAAAACAATAGGGATCTTTTCCTCATAGAACTTGATTTTTCCTGAATAGGATCTCATATCATAATATTTCCCTCTCTAAAATTAACCCACTCAGGCCTCCAGCCTTGTGGGTTAATTTTCTCATGGGCAAAATCCTAGTTTTCTCCTTCATACCATAAATAATTATTAAGTGGAGAGTTATTAGATGTCATTCTAACGTCATCTTTCTGACGTTATTATAACGTCAGTAATGTTATATCCCTGGGCTCTGACTTATACATAGCACTGGGACGACAGCAAGAAGTCATAATATGACATCATGTAGCTCAGTTAGTGCCCAATAATTGACGTCAAAAAGACGTTTTTTGGTTTTCTGGGTAAAAAGTTACTATCTAGCCTATAATCCTGTATCTGTTGGGCAAATAAATAAATAAATAATATATTTATTTTGTCTACTAGTCAAGAAAGGTGTGCAGCACTATAGCAGAAAAAATCTACTAATAACTATTCTGCTGGCACTAAAATTAGCGCACCTATTTGTATTAGTTATTAAAGTAAAAACAATATTATTTTTATATATTTTTTCTTATTTTTCTGGTGCATTTTATAAGAATCAGCACCTAATCCCTAATTCAAAGAAAGTAATTTTTTGTAGATTTTTTTTCTCCGTGTAAAAAGTATTGATTATATTAAACGAAAAAGAAAAAATTCTCACGTTTAAGCATGACGTTCGGTAAAATATAATATAGACTTTATTAAATTATATTACAATCATTATTTATTACCATTTTTATTAATGATTTAGGACAAAAGCCTATCTACAACAAAAACGTTTATTCTCTATTTTTACTTTCGTTAAAAAAATATTTTCTATTATCAATTTTAATATAATAATTGTCTAAATTTTTAATGACAGTTTTTTTATTAATTGAATTCTTTTTACAAACTACTTTATTTTTTACTTTTCGTAATTATAATAGGACTTATAATAATGAAATTCATTATTATTATTTTTTCCTATTATTCTAAATAAATTATTAAGTAGTTTTATCATGTGACAATAGTTATTTAATTTTCAGTAGTCGGCGTAAACTTAGTTATGACTCATCAACGTAAAAAATAAAAACAAACATAGGCTTACGGAATAGTTTTGACTACTAATTTGTTACACAAAAATATTAACTATACATATTAACTATATATATATATAGATGTTTAATGTCATAGTGACGCCCCTTATAATTGAAGTACTTGTCACTCCCATCTGTATATGATAAAATGTGCTATTGTCACACCACGATAACTTATGCTAATTACACACCCAAAGTGTATGTATGAGAGAACACTGTTGCCAGATCAACTTAGCTAATTTGTATTAAATTTTAGAATAGGGTCTACCTAATTTGATGATCACACTCAAAATAATTAAAAAAAATTATTATTCGGTGAATATCAAATCAATTGAGTAAGGTCACTCAGGGTAGGTGCGGTCACATGTGCTCTACTGAATAGAATACTTTGAGTCAAAATACCGCCCCCAGCGCCGCCCTCACACCCAACAAATTTTGTAAATATGGGACTATTTGGTGCGGTCACTCAGGGTAGGTGTGGTCACTCATCCTCTTCACGACAAAGTGGTTTTGGTTGTTGCACCGCCTCCACTGCCGCCTCCAGAAACAATAAACGTGATAAAAAATGCCAATATGGGGCAATTTTGTGCGGTCTTTCTGAGTATGTGCGGTCACACGTCCTCTTAACGACAAAGTGCGGTCACTTGTCCTCTTCAGGACATATTGGTTTTGGATGTTGTACCGCCCCCAATGCCGCCCCCAGAAACAATAAACATGATAAAAAATGCAAATATGGGGCAATTTGGTGCGGTCACTCAGGGTAGGTGTGGTCACTCGTCCTTTTCAAGATAAATTGGTTTAGGTTGTTGTAACGCCCTCAATGCCGCCCCCAAAAACAATAAACGTGATAAAAAATGCACATATGGGGCAATTTGGTGCGGTCACTCAGGGTAGGTGCGGTCACTCGTCCTTTTCAAGATAAATTGGTTTAGGTTGTTGTAACGCCCTCAATGCCGCCCCCAAAAACAATAAACGTGATAAAAAATGCACATATGGGGCAATTTCGTACGGTCACTCAGGGTAGGTGCGGTCACTGGTCCTCTTTAGCACAAAGTAATTTTGGATGTTGTACCGCCCCCAATTCATGTTATCATGTTAATTGTTTCTGGAGGCAACATTGGGGGCGGTACAACAACCAACACCACTTTGTCGTGAAGAGGACGAGTGACCGCACCTATCCTAACTGACCGAACAAAATTGACCTATATTTGCATTTTTTATCACGTTTATTGTCTCTGGAGGCTAAATTGGGGGCGGTACAACATCGAAAATTACTTTGTGCTGAAGAGGATCAGTGACCGCACCTACCCTGAGTGACAGCACGAAATTGCCCCCTATTTGCATTTTTATCACGTTTATTGTTTTTGGGGGCGGCATTGAGGGCGTTACAACAACCTAAACCACTTTGTCTTAAAGAGGATGAGTGACCGCACCCACCCTGAGTGACCGCACGATATTGCCCCATATTTGCAATTTTTATCACGTTTATTGTTTCTGGGGGCGGCATTGGGGGCGGTACAACATCCAAAATCAATTTGTCCTGAAGAGGAAGAGTGACCGCACCTACTTTGAGTGACCGCACCGAATTCCCCCATATTTGCATTTTTTATCAGGTTTATGTTTTTGAGGGCGGTAAAATAGCCAAAACCACTTTGTCTTGAAGAGGACGAGTGACCGCACTTACCCTGAGTGACTGCACCAAATTGCCCCATATTTGCATTTTTTATCACCTTTATTGTTTCTGAGGGCGGCATTGGGGGCGGTAAAACATCCAACATCAATTTGTCCTGAAGAGGAAGAGTGACCGCACCTACCCTGAGTCACCGCAAAAAATTGCCCCATACTCGCTTTTTTTATCACGTTTATTGTTTCTGGAGGCGGCATTGAGGGCGTTACAACAACCTAAACCACTTTTTCGTGAAGAAGATGACTGACCGCACCCACCCTGAGTGACCGCACGAAATTGCCCCATATTTGCATTTTTTTATCAGGTTTATTGTTTCTGGGGGCGGTAAAATAGCCAAAACCACTTTGTCTTGAAGAGGACGAGTGACCGCACCTACCCTGAGTGACCGCACCAAATTGCCCCATATTTGCATTTTTTATCACCTTTATTGTTTCTGAGGGCGGCATTGGGGGCGGTACAACATCCAACATCAATTTATCCTGAAGAGGAAGAGTGACCGCAAAAAAATGCCTTATACTCCCTTTTTTTATCACGTTTATTGTTTCTGGAGGCGGCATTGGGGCAGTACATCAATCAAAATCACTTTATCGTAAAGAGGACGAGTGACCGCTCATGCTCAGAGAGACCGCACAAAATTGCCCCATATTGGCATTTTTTATCACGTTTATTGTTTTTGGGGCGGCATTGAGGGCGTTACAACAACCTAAACCACTTTGTCTTAAAGAGGATGACCGCACCAAATTGCCCCATATTTGTATTTTTTTATCACGTTTATTGTTTCTGGGGGCGGCATTGGGGGCGGTACAATAACCAAAACCACTTTTTCGTGAAAAAGACGAGTGACCGCAACTACCCTAAGTGACACGGTTCACCTGGGCGATTTTAAATAAAAATTTCGTGGACCCTACATTTTTTGGACTAAAACATAACTGATGACATCAGAAATCAATTCCCATTTGAAAGAAAATCGTAAAAGATACACTTTTTTAACAGATAAAAAAACGTTTTTTTGAGTAATAAGGTGTGTCAAAAAATCGCGATTTTCAAAATCAAAAACGCTCTCTGGCTTAAAAGTTGATCCTTAGTAAAAAACAGTGGCCACACAAAAATGAGCCAAATCGATAAATGTTTAGAGGTAGCTCAAAGCACTCAAACTTTAAAAAAATCGGTATCTGTTTTTCGGATAAAAACTGATACCGATAAAAATTGAGGAAATTTTGGAGGGTTTCTTTGGTAATATTTAGAAACAATACTAAATGTAAGAACTAAAACAATTACATCCCCCCTCCCCTTAACTTAGAACATGAAAAAATCGCCAATTATTTGAAGATTTCGCGAAAATTTAATTTTTGCAAGTTTTTAAAAGTGCATAAAAAATAGTTTTAAATAAAAAATCTGCAAAATTATATATTAGTATATAAGCATATATACATGTTAACCTACATGACTATAAAGAAAACATAATTTTTTTCCTCAAGTTGAGTAAAAAAAAATTAATTTCGATTAGAAATAGAGGTGTGCGCCGACCAGTGTTTGATCGGCGGCGGCGTTTTGCCAAATTTTGGTCGGCGGGCGGCGCGCCGCGGCGTGGCGCTTTCATCGGCGGCGCGTCATTCATCGGCGGCGGCGTGACCGGCGCGCCGACCTATTAAAAAAAAAAGTAATTTTCAAAATACAAAAATATACAATTCACTATTATTTACATACAAAACAAAACAATTATAAAACTTAGTATTTTAAAAAGAAATCTTTCATGCCATCATTTTCAACTTCTTTAAAAGGGACTAGGTCTTTACAAAACCAAAGGGTTACGTCTCTAGCCATGACCCATTTTTTCATGGTAGTATTCTCATTACTATTTCTCTTAGCTTGAGGAGTAAAAAACTGGGTTAATTTCCTTTTTTTGCTATATGCATGTCATTTTTAATTTTATGGACTTCTTCCAAATGCTTTATTAAGTTGCCAGTACTAACCTTTTTTGAAAATTTTTTGATAATTAAAATATTAAATGGATTTTTAGTCATTTTTAAATCTTCAAGGCATTGATTACAATACACTTTTTCTGGGTCTATGTTTTTTTTAATGCCTTCTTGTGTATACGTATATAACGCACCGAAATAATTCTACGCATTACTCTTTGCTTGACCATTTTGTGTGACAGATTCCCCTTTTCGCGCAATGTGGTAGTTTTGGGAATTATCCATTTTCTATTAAAAAAATATATAAATAATATTTTATCCACGGCCGTGATTAATAGGTCTATTAATCACGGGTCTGTAAAAATAAACCGTTTAAATTTTAAAACGGACATGGATAAAGTATAGTATTCTACTCGCGTATAATAATAATTCACCCTCATTGATAATGTTACGCCGCGTTACATGGAGGGTGGGAGTCAAAAACAGTGGCGTAACTACAGGGGGTGCGGTGCGGGGGGGGGCGGTCTCTAGGCGGCCCTACGCCGTCGAATAAAAAAGCACTGTTAATGTTCATTTTTTTCTGAGGGGCCCCGTCTGAAATTCTGTGGAGGGGGAGGGGCAATTTGTAGTTACGCCACTGGTCAAAGATGACCAAATTTTGGGTTACGTAATACTTGAACGTTCCCATATAGGTAAAAAAAAATATATTTTTTTTAATTTTCTTTTTGCGAAAAACAAAAATTAAAAAAAAAAAACTAAAAAAAAATAATTTTCAGGAAAAAAATATTTAAAAATACATTTTTTGAAGAAACTTTTTTGAAGAACAAAAAAAAAATACAAAAAAAAAAAAATTCAAAAAAAAAAAGAAAATAAAAAAAACTAGAAAGATATTCAATTTTTTTGTTCATCTTTGTACGAAAAACGAAAAAAATAAAAATGATATTTGTATTTTTTAAGTTTCACCCCCCTTAACTTTTTTGTTTTTGGGGGGATTAAGATTACTTTTAAAATTGGAAAATTGACACTTATAACAAAAGTAATTTTTTCTGAGAAACTTTCATTAATCGGAATTTTCTTTCAGCTTTTTTCGATCTTTTTAAAAGTTTAACCGTATAACTTTCCCCTCATGGAACTTGATTTTTCCTGAAAACTTCAAGTCGATCGGATTATTCGTTCTTGAGATATCGTGTGACACGATTCGTGTCTACAAAAATCGTGACATCGAACGGACAGACGGGCGGACATTTTTAAAGTTTCTTTTTTTTTCATGAAACATATTTGTATGATACAAATTTTATAAAATAATTATTTGTCTAGAACGTTTTTTGGCGATTTTGGGAAGTTCGAAACTACCGTATTATACTATTCTAGCGCAAGCACTGTGAATAGTATACACCAAATATAGATGCAAGTCGCTTGCATAACAACTTTACACCACGATATTTCAAGAACGCTTTGACATAGAGACTTGAAATTTTAGACAAATATTTTCTACCACTTTGTTCTGCAAGCGACTTGCAATTATATTTGGTGTATATAATGTTTTGATGTTATTTTGTACAGTTACTAATAAATCTATAAAAAAACTTTTATTGTAATATTATAATATAGTATCTAATCTATTAAAAAAATATTAGTTACGTTTGGTTGAATTTCTTCCACCCTAATGCCAGTGTTCGTTGTTTTTGTTTTTTTTTTTGCATGTTAAGTTAACATTGTTAAGCACTAAAAATGTTTTTAATTACCAGGGGCATAAGTAGTTCACATAAAAGCTGACTCCCTGGCCTATTTTATGTTTACTAAACACTGACTGTTTATAAACGGTATCTAAGGATTATTGTTAAAAACCTGCATAATTCAGTTTTGTTGTTTATTTATATATGTTAAATATTTACTTACTTTTGTTGATTACCTATTTTAGCTAGAATTAAACTAGTTTAATTAGAACGAAAACAAACACACGCACTCGCTACTTACATCAGGTTGGACTAATCGTTTCAAGGTTATGCAAGGGCCGTTTGATTCTCCGAGCTTAGTTCTATCTCTTTCTAACTCTTTAATTAGAAAGAGAGAGAACAATACTCGGAGGGCCGGTGCCTCAACTTAAACAGCCAATGACTTGCGCATCGCTTAGCGCACGTTGTCTAGAATAGGCTGGCAAAAAATGTCTTGAATAAAAACTTTTGATAAATATTAATAGCTAACTTTGAATTTTGTTGCTTCATTTTAAGGTCGGCGCGCCGCCGACTGACCCTATATTAGGCGGCGGCGTGATCAGTCACGCCGACCAAGTTTGATCGGCGGCGGCGGCGTCCCAAAGTCAGTCGGCGGCGGCGGCGCGGCGCGGCGGCGCACACCTCTAATTAGAAACCGGGTGGATTTTCTGTTTTTTGCCTAAAACTTTTTTCGGTGTACTTTTTTTTGATTTTTTGGTTGGAATACTTTTTTATGTCTAAAACTTTTTTCGGTGTACTTTTTTTTGATTTTTTGGTTGTAATACTTTTTTATGTAAAAATACACAAAAAAGTTTCTGTGGTTTAACATCGCAGGTTTAACCGTTTTAAAGATAAATGCATTTAAAAGTAAATTTTTACGCATGAAGAACCAAAAATTAAAAAATTAAAAAATATAAAGCAAAAAACAAATATTTTAGTAATGAGTGGTTATTTAACATTAAAACCATAAAAAAAGTTTATATGCACCTTGGTCAAAAAATCATTCCTAAGGAAGTTATGTCCTTTTAAATACGCCCATTTTTAATAAATTTTCGCAAAATCTTTAAATAATTGGCAATTTTTTTATGTTCTAATTAAGGGAAGGGGAAATATATTTTTTTTAGTTTTCTCACAATTAGTATTGTTTCTAAATATTACCAAATGAACCCTCCAAAATTTCCTTAATTTTATATACAATCACTTTTTATCCGAAAAACAGGTACCGATATTTTGAGTGCTTTGAGCTACCTCTAAACATTAATCGATTTGGATCATTTTTGAGTGGCCACAGTTTTTTACTAAGGAGCAACTTTTGAGCCAGAGAGCGTTTTCGATTTCGCAAATCGGAATTTTTTGACACACCCTATTACTCAAAAAAAACGTTTTTTTATCTTTCTAAAAAAGTGTATCTTTTACGATTTTCTTTCAAATGGAAATTGATTTCCTATGTCATCAGGTATGTTTTAGTCCAAAAAATGTAGGGGTCCACGAAACTTTTATTTAAAATCGCCCAGGTGAACCGTGGTGACCGCACAAAATTGCTCCATATTTGCATTTTTTATCACGTTTATTGTTTCTGGGGGCGGCATTGGGGGCAATACAACATCCAAAACCAATTTGTCCTGAAGAGGACGAGTGACCGCACCCACTCTGAGTGACCGCACGAAATTGCCCCATATTTGCATTTTTTATCACGCTTATTGTTTCTGGGGACGGCATTGGGGGCGATACAACATCCAAAACCAATTTGTCCTGAAGAGGACGAGTGACCGCACCCACTCTGAGTGACCGCACGAAATTTCCCCATATTTGTATTTTTTATCACGCTTATTTTTTCTGGGGGCGGCATTGAGGGCGTTACAACAACGTAAACCACTTTGTCATGAAGAGGACGAGTGACCGCACCCACGCTGAGTGACCGCACGAAATTGACCCATATTTGCATTTTTTATCAAGTTTATTGTTTCTGGGGGCGGCATTGGGGGCGGTACAAGATGAAAAACCTATTTGTCCTGAAGAGGACGAGTGACCGCACCTACTCTGAGTGACCGCACGAAATTGCCCCATATTTGCATTTTTTATCACGTTTATTGTTTCTGGGGGCGGCAGTGGGGCGTTGCAACAACCAAAACAACTTTGTCGTGAAGAGGACGAGTGACCGCACCTACCCTGAGTGACCGCACCAAATAGTCCCATATTTGCAATATTTGTTGGGTGTGGGGGCGGAACTGGAGGCGGTATTTTGACTCAAAGTATTCTAATCAGTAGAGCACATGTGACCGCACCTACCCTGAGTGACCTCACTTAATTGATTTAATATTTACCGAATAATAATTTTTTTAAATTATTTTGTGTGTGATCATCAAATTAGAGTTTCCCCTTAGAATATACTTAGAAAGCTAAAATTTGGTACACATGATTAACTTGGCCTACAGTACAATTTTATATAATACCTACCCCCAACCCCCGACCCTAAAATTTAAAAAAAAAATATTTTTACCCACACAAGATTATTTAAAACTAAAATTAGGTTACATACTCATTTAATGATAATAAAATTTTACAATAAATTTTACATTCCCCCTCGTCTCCCCGTCACCCCCCATACGCGTATAAGGCTAAGTTAACACCCCTTTCTTTTTTACCTACTTAGAGTATACTTAAAAAGCTAAAATTTGGTGCACATGCTTAACTCGGCTGACAATATCATTTTATATAATACTTACCCCCAACCCCCGCCCCCGCAGATAACTTTGATTTGACAATTATCCCTTGGTGGAGTCTCTTTGTTAAAGAATTGTCCCATTACGTAATGATACCAAATCTAAAATTATAATTTTATTCAAATAGCTATACCTAAGCAATACTTTAAGATAAATATATCCTTTCCGATATGAATTCATATATTTAATATTTTACTTACTTTTTCGTTCCCCATTTTATTAAAATATAGAAATTTTGCAAGTTTTTTTATTTTGGAAACTTGCTGAACAATGAAAAACGGCCATTGTTTTAAAACCAGTATTGGTCCATATGGATCTTACTTCAGGGCTGAAAACAGAATTTTATTGGTGGTAATCCCATATAATAAAATATAAAAAAAAATATATTTGAGGTTATGTTCTTAAATATACTTACCAAATGTATTTTCTTATATTCTCATTTACATTAAGCTATGCATACTTTAAAATAAAACACAAATATATCTTCATAATGTATACATTACCATTCCTATTAATAATTATTTTAATGGTATGTAAGTCATAGAAATACGTCTTTGAATATGACATTTGGCTATTCTCGCCAAAATGATTTTTAAATACATTGTTGCCAGTTTTTGGGCGTCTCTTTGACGTGTATTATACATTTTGGGCGTCACAACGGTGATGATACACTGGGTGTGAGTTTAACGTGTATTATGTAAAGTGTATTATACATTTGCTGCAACAGCGCCACCTGGTGGCCACTTGAACGAACCCCTTTTGTATCTAGCTAGATAAACACCTATCAAAGTGACGCCAAAAAATATTTTTTGTTAGGACCTGTACTACACTCTAACCATCCAGAGAAGTCGATTGCGCGCATTAAACGGACTGACGCCCAAAGTCGGGCGCCACAACGTAAATTTGGGTGTCTGATTGACGTCAATTATACGATTTGGGCGTGTATATGACAGAAAAAAAAAATATATATATATATATATATATATATATATAGAATCTATAATTTATTTGAGGCGTATATATATATACATTATTATTAATTTGAGACATTTCGCCTCAATGACTATTTATATCAATAAAAATCTAAAACAGAAAATAAAATTAAAATGTTCTTATCAGGCGCACCTATTTCTAGATGCGCTGGTAAGGTATTGCGTTTAAAATAATACTTATCTGCTATATCTTCTTTACCTAAAAAATATTATTAGTCAATACCTTACCAAAGTTTAAAAATTTTGCTTAAGTAAAGAATTTTTAATAAAATTCTTGATAAATCGTTAAAATAATTAAAAAAGAATGAAAAACTGAATAAAAGTTAACTTCTAACGTTTCGGGATCTAATCTGATTCCGTTTTCAAAGAAAATTATTAGTTTTTGAAAGAATTTGTGCAATAAATGGAAAAATTTAAAATATTTTTTTTTAAAAAAATCGAAAAAAATAAAAAAAAATAAATATTTTTTTTTATTTTTTTTTTCAGACATAGTTTTTTAGAAGTTTAACCTCTTATAACTTTTTTGTCTTTGGGGGGATTACTTTTAAAAACAATAGGCATTCTCCCCACATAGAACTTGATTTTTGCTAAAAATTTCTTTCTTGAGTTATCTTTTCCACAAAAACATGGCGGACGGGCAGACGGACATTTTCAAAGTTGCTGATTTTTTTATGAAACATTTGAATCCAACAATTTTTTGTCCAGGACGTTTTTTTTTCTTTGCGATTTTGGGAAATTCGAAACTACATGTATTATACTATTTTAGCGGTTACGCGCTGTGAATAGTATGCTAAGTCATAAATGAAGCATTTCGCCCAGTTTAGAGAAAAAGTTTGGGAATACAATGTGTATTAGTTGAGAAATTCTTGGTTGTAGAAAATCTGTAAGAAAAAATACGGGACACTGCGTGTCAGAACTTGGTAAAATGTTATGTCACCGGGGACAAACAAAATACGGGAATTCGCAAATTAGATACGGGACATGGTTGGGTGGTCAGTTATGTAATGTATGCTACCGGTGCAGGGAAAATCCAAAGCTGTTTTTCCTCAATGAACATTTCTAGCTGCACAACTGTATTCGATATTCTTATCTTATCTTTGTTTACTACGTTTTTTATCGCACTAAAAATAATTTTTATGTGAAAAGGAATGGATTACTTTAAATTCTTGTCAATTGTATACCGAATGAAAGACTGGTTGTATGTAACTATTCTAAGAAAATGACGAAATCATATAATACGAAAAATATTAAGGATAAGGAAACAAAATATTTACTATGAAAAAATTGTTTAGTGTCGGAAATTAAATTTATTTAAAAACGTGCAATAAAGTCATAGATTTGGGAGATTCATAGATACTAAGGGGCCGTTTAAATATAACATCATATAGGGGGGGGGGGGTGGGGGTCATGATTATGTAATCATTTCATATGTGTATTTTAATTAAATTTTAAGATATTAGTTAAGATACTAGTTTTAAAAGACAAAAAAAATTTGCATGAGTGCACAAAATGTCTTTTATGACTATTGTCATCTTTGGGCGATAACACTAGGTAACAAATCACAACTTTTTTGCCCTGTTCTAAAAGTAAATATGTATTTTCTCTCGTTCTATAAACCGAGAATTATTTTAACTAAAAGTAAATATTTCTTACTAATTTGAGGGCGTAGAATCCGAATCTTACCTTAAAAAAATTCCACCACTTCACAATTTTGAGATATAAGTCCAGGAAATAATGACGTTTTTTTTTTGAAAATCTTATAAAAAAAACGGTAGGAATTTGAAAATTATACGGTATATTAAAAAAAAAACGAGGAATTCCAAAATCCATATGCGAAGGACCTTTGCCGAAGGTATGACATGTCACAGTAAGTATGCGAAAAACAAAATAAAAAGCTTAAAATTAAAGTGCAGAGTTTACTTAATTTCTCATTTGTGGCAAAACTATCAAATTTGTATAAAAATTTTATATAACTTAATTTGTAGATTATAAAATTCTCTACAAATATATATATATATATATATATATATATACAAATATCTTTTTATTTGTCTTAGTTCGTAAAAAGTAAATAAATGAAAAAGCAATAAAATTAAAGCACACAGCGTAAACTTTTTTCCCAAGTGCAAAAATATATTTTTCTTATTAATTTAAAGGCGCAATATCCGAATTTGGCCTTAAAAAAAGGCCAGCACGTCTTATTTTATAAATTTTACTACAGGCAATTATGCCAATTTCAAAATAATTTATAAAAAAAATATGCGTATTTTTTGTCTTTTTTTTAATGGTTCTACATCATGAAAATGTTACTTTATTACGTATTACGTTACATATTTTTAGTTCATATTTGATCCTCTAGTGACGATTTTTGTCTATTTTTAGCATGAGTACGTGGCGCTAAGCTTGTCCCCTTATGCACTCCTCTTCTTACCCTCCACCACTACTTAGTTTTGTCAAAGGATCCACTTTTAGCTTAATCTATTGTAAAGCAAGTGTTTTACTATGGCTAACAGAAAAAGCGATAGAGCAAAAAATACTGATGCATCGTGATGCATACATTCTTAAAATCATAAAATTCACTTTTTGCAATGTAATATCTAGGAAAATACTGGCCGTACCAATTTGGCCCAAAGATAACTTTTTATTAAATATTTAAGCTATTAATTAGAGGTGTCCCTCCATAAACTTTATTATGATTGTTTCTTGTGGACAAATAAATCTTATTTTATTATTATTATTATTATTAGGTCATCAACTAAATTAATTATAAAACATATTAAAAATTTATTTATAAAACATATTAAAAATTCAGTCGATTGACCGAAATACGTTTCCCATAAGAACCGCGCGGGTCCCTTTATTTAAAAGTTTGTTTATTTTTGTTTGACTTTAGAATAAATACACTAGACAACACGGTTTCTTGCCCTGATCAGAGTCATATGTTTTTTAATTAATCTGGCCTCAAAATATTTCTATTACCTAAGGTTTATGAGAAAAATGAAATAAAAGTGGTAAACAATCATTATTTTAGCCCTCTTTTGTTCTACAATCATGGGAGATGTTAAGATGGCAATATTCATAAACATAACTCAGGGATAAGGGAGCTGTTTTTTCATTCATGAGCGTAGCATAAATTCAGCACTGATTAGAAGCGACCGTAAGACGTCTGTCCCATTCTACAACAACGCAACGCCAGTGTATCTATGATAAAAGATGACAAAAGATGAGTCATAGGTCCCAACCTGGATAGTTGTTCATAAAGACATTTTGTGCACTCGTGCAAAAAACTATTGTCTTTTAAAACTAATACACGGTAATCCAAACGATAAAATTGGGACTACAGAGTACTGTACTTTATAGTCCGAATTTTATCGTTCGGATTACCGCATCATTCGGATTACCGAACATTCGGTCATTGCTGTATCTTAAAATTTGATTAAAATACACATATGAAATGATTACATAATCATTGCAGTCTACCACCTCCCCTTGTAATAAAACGTAATCTATATGATAACGTAATATTTGAACGACTCCTTAGTCTTTACGAATCTCCTAAATCTGTGACTTTATTGCACGTTTTTAAATATATTTAATTTCCAAGATAATCACTAAAATTTTTTTTCATAACTCGTAAATAATATTTTTTCCTTTAATTAATTTAATTTTCTCAGAATAGTTAAATAAAACCAGTCTCTCATTCGGTATACAGTTGAAAAGAATTTAAAGTAATTAATTTCTTTTCACATACCTACAAATAATTTTTAGTTAGAAAAAACCATATCAAACAAAGATAACCAAAATTAGTAGCAAAAACGATTTGTACTGAATAAATTATCGAATACAGTGGTGCCGCATTTTAGCAACACCGGTAGCTTACATTACAGAACTAATCACCCAACAATGTCCCATATCTAATTTGCGATGTCCCGTATTTTGTTTGTTCCCGGTGACATAACATTTTACCAAGTTCTGCCCCACATATGTATTTTCGTAACTACAACCAAAAATTTCCCAACTAATACAATGTGTATTGCCCAACTTGGTCTTCAAAATTCTTCATTTAAGGCTTATTATTTACAGCGCGTAACCGCTAGAATAGAATACAGTATTTTCGAATTTTCCAAAATTTCCAAAAAAACATTCTAGATAAAAATGTTTTGGATACAAATGCGTTTCATGGAAAAATAAGCAGAAAATGTTGGTCTGTCCGTCCGCCGTCACGTTTTTTGTGGACACGATTGTGCACGATATTTTTGAAAATAATCCCCCTAAAAACAAAAAAGTTATAAGAGGTTAAAATTTTAAAAAACTATATTTCTCAAAAAAAAAGTTTCGTTTTTTGAAAAAAAAAATATATTTTTTTTTTAAAGTCCAAACGAAATTTTTAAAATTGTTATTTTTTCCATTATATTAAATACTAGCCGGTGTTTGTTATTTAGCTTACGCCATTTTTTGATGTTTTATGTTTTAATGTAGGAAGTTTAAACACTATTCGGCAACGACAAAAATCATAGAAGATAACCAACTTTGAACTTATTACGTAATTTCGTAAGTAATTTTCGCAATTCTTTTGAAAATAAATAAAAACAATAAAGGTATTTAAAAAACTATCTTTCTTAAAAATTTGCTTTTTTTAATCGTTTTTTGGAGACTTTGAAAAATACAATTTTTTAATTTGATTTTTTGTAAAAATAAATATTTTTTTAAAATAGTAATATTGTAATCCTGAACGGAAAAGTTGTTGTTTTCCGGGTCGATAAAAAGATATGGTGGCGATACCTGTCGAGCCTCGCCACCCAGAAAACCACTTTTTCGGCGTGCACTACATATTGTTTTCTATCCTACACAAAAAAGAGCGTAATAAAATTAAAAAAGTTAATTTATAAGAAAAAGTTGGGTACTAAATCTGGTAGATATGTCACGAAATTAATGGGGGATAGATTAAATCGTGCTGGAGGAAATTTTAATATGTTTGGACTTGTTTTATAATAGTAAGTTGTTTGAAGGCTATTTGCCACCGATAATAGTTGGACAGGGTGGCCAAATTTGAAACTGTACGAATATATTCCAATTTTTCTAAATATTTTTATTTCATCACCTATCTAGCTGAGGCTAGATTAAATAGCGCCAGGTGAATTTTTGATATGTTTAGTGTTTTATAATAGGTAGTTGTTTTAAGGGTATTTGGCACCGATTCAAGTAGTACCCGGTGAAGAAATTTGAACTCATACGAAAATTTTGCAATTTTTTTAAAATTAATGTTGTTTCATTACCTATCTAGCCGGGGCTACGTTAATTTCCGCTCGGTAATTTTTTGATATGTTTTGAGTTTTATCATGGGGAGTTGTTTAAAGACTATTTGGCGCCGATAAAAGCTGGAGAGGATGTCCAAATTTCGACTTGTACGAAAATTTTGCAATTTTTTTAAAATTAATGTTATTTCATACCTATCTAGCCGGGGCTACGTTAATTTCCGCTCGGTAATTTTTTGATATGTTTTGAGTTTTATCATGGGGAGTTGTTTAAAGACTATTTGGCGCCGATAAAAGCTGGAGAGGATGTCCAAATTTCGACTTGTACGAAAATTTTGCAATTTTTTTAAAATTAATGTTATTTCATACCTATCTAGCCGGGGCTACGTTAATTTCCGCTCGGTAATTTTTTGATATGTTTTGAGTTTTATCATGGGGAGTTGTTTAAAGACTATTTGGCGCCGATAAAAGCTGGAGAGGATGTCCAAATTTCGACTTGTACGAAAATTTTGCAATTTTTTTAAAATTAATATTATTTCATTACCTATCTAGCCGGGGCTACGTTAATTTTCGCTCGGTAATTTTTTGATATGTTTTGAGTTTTATCATGGGGAGTTGTTTAAAGACTATTTGGCGCCGATAAAAGCTGGAGAGGATGTCCAAATTTCGACTTGTACGAAAATTTTGCAATTTTTTTAAAATTAATGTTATTTCATTACCTATCTAGCCGGGGCTACGTTAATTTCCGCTCGGTAATTTTTTGATATGTTTTGAGTTTTATCATGTGGAGTTGTTTAAAGACTATTTGGCGCCGATAAAAGCTGGAGAGGATGTCCAAATTTCGACTTGTACGAAAATTTTGCAATTTTTTTTAAAATTAATGTTATTTCATACCTATCTAGCCGGGGCTACGTTAATTTCCGCTCGGTAATTTTTTGATATGTTTTGAGTTTTATCATGGGGAGTTGTTTAAAGACTATTTGGCGCCGATAAAAGCTGGAGAGGATGGCCAAATTTCGACTTGTACGAAAATTTTGCAATTTTTTTAAAATTAATGTTATTTCATTACCTATCTAGCCGGGGCTACGTTAATTTCCGCTCGGTAATTTTTTGATATGTTTTGAGTTTTCTCATGGGGAGTTGTTTAAAGACTATTTGGCGCCGATAAAAGCTGGAGAGGATGTCCAAATTTCGACTTGTACGAAAATTTTGCAATTTTTTTAAAATTAATGTTATTTCATACCTATCTAGCCGGGGCTACGTTAATTTCCGCTCGGTAATTTTTTGATATGTTTTGAGTTTTCTCATGGGGAGTTGTTTAAAGACTATTTGGCGCCGATAAAAGCTGGAGAGGATGTCCAAATTTCGACTTGTACGAAAATTTTGCAATTTTTTTAAAATTAATGTTATTTCATTACCTATCTAGCCGGGGCTACGTTAATTTCCGCTCGGTAATTTTTTGATATGTTTTGAGTTTTATCATGGGGAGTTGTTTAAAGACTATTTGGCGCCGATAAAAGCTGGAGAGGATGTCCAAATTTCGACTTGTAAGAAAATTTTGCAATTTTTTTAAAATTAATGTTATTTCATACCTATCTAGCCGGGGCTACGTTAATTTCCGCTCGGTAATTTTTTGATATGTTTTGAGTTTTAAAAAAAAATTAATGTTATTTCATACCTATCTAGCCGGGGCTACGTTAATTTCCGCTCGGTAATTTTTTGATATGTTTTGAGTTTTATCATGGGGAGTTGTTTAAAGACTATTTGGCGCCGATAAAAGCTGGAGAGGATGTCCAAATTTCGACTTGTACGAAAATTTTGCAATTTTTTTAAAATTAATGTTATTTCATACCTATCTAGCCGGGGCTACGTTAATTTCCGCTCGGTAATTTTTTGATATGTTTTGAGTTTTATCATGGGGAGTTGTTTAAAGACTATTTGGCGCCGATAAAAGCTGGAGAGGATGTCCAAATTTCGACTTGTACGAAAATTTTGCAATTTTTTTAAAATTAATGTTATTTCATTACCTATCTAGCCGGGGCTACGTTAATTTCCGCTCGGTAATTTTTTGATATGTTTTGAGTTTTATCATGGGGAGTTGTTTAAAGACTATTTGGCGGCGATAAAAGCTGGAGAGGATGTCCAAATTTCGACTTGTACGAAAATTTTGCAATTTTTTTAAAATTAATGTTATTTCATACCTATCTAGCCGGGGCTACGTTAATTTCCGCTCGGTAATTTTTTGATATGTTTTGAGCTTTATCATGGGGAGTTGTTTAAAGACTATTTGGCGCCGATAAAAGCTGGAGAGGATGTCCAAATTTCGACTTGTACGAAAATTTTGCAACTTTTTTAAAATTAATGTTATTTCATTACCTATCTAGCCGGGGCTACGTTAATTTCCGCTCGGTAATTTTTTGATATGTTTTGAGTTTTATCATGTGGAGTTGTTTAAAGACCATTTGGCGCCGATAAAAGCTGGAGAGGATGTCCAAATTTCGACTTGTACGAAAATTTTGCAATTTTTTTAAAATTAATGTTATTTCATACCTATCTAGCCGGGGCTACGTTAATTTCCGCTCGGTAATTTTTTGATATGTTTTGAGTTTTATCATGGGGAGTTGTTTAAAGACTATTTGGCGCCGATAAAAGCTGGAGAGGATGTCCAAATTTCGACTTGTACGAAAATTTTGCAATTTTTTTAAAATTAATGTTATTTCATACCTATCTAGCCGGGGCTACGTTAATTTCCGCTCGGTAATTTTTTGATATGTTTTGAGTTTTATCATGGGGAGTTGTTTAAAGACTATTTGGCGCCGATAAAAGCTGGAGAGGATGTCCAAATTTCGACTCGTACGAAATTTTTGCAATTTTTTTAAAATTAATGTTATTTCATTACCTATCTAGCCGGGGCTACGTTAATTTCCGCTCGGTAATTTTTTGATATGTTTTGAGTTTTATCATGGGGAGTTGTTTAAAGACTATTTGGCGCCGATAAAAGCTGGAGAGGATGTCCAAATTTCGACTTGTACGAAATTTTTGCAATTTTTTTAAAATTAATGTTATTTCATTACCTATCTAGCCGGGGCTACGTTAATTTCCGCTCGGTAATTTTTTGATATGTTTTGAGTTTTATCATGTGGAGTTGTTTAAAGACTATTTGGCGCCGATAAAAGCTGGAGAGGATGTCCAAATTTCGACTTGTACGAAAATTTTGCAATTTTTTTAAAATTAGTTATTTCATACCTATCTAGCCGGGGCTACGTTAATTTCCGCTCGGTAATTTTTTGATATGTTTTGAGTTTTATCATGGGGAGTTGTTTAAAGACTATTTGGCGCCGATAAAAGCTGGAGAGGATGTCCAAATTTCGACTTGTACGAAAATTTTGCAATTTTTTTAAAATTAATGTTATTTCATACCTATCTAGCCGGGGCTACGTTAATTTCCGCTCGGTAATTTTTTGATATGTTTTGAGTTTTAACATGGGGAGTTGTTTAAAGACTATTTGGCGCCGATAAAAGCTGGAGAGGATGTCCAAATTTCGACTTGTACGAAATTTTTGCAATTTTTTTAAAATTAATGTTATTTCATTACCTATCTAGCCGGGGCTACGTTAATTTCCGCTCGGTAATTTTTT